>JAULBM010314681.1:0-13896 GCA_032357055.1 Geukensia granosissima | reverse complement strand
ATTATGTGTTCTAATTGGCCCATGTTAATCAGAAAGTCCTTTTCAATCATGTAGCAAATTGTAAAAAATAAAGACAATCAGACACAGTTCAACAAAAAATTTGCCAGGTGAGCGATTACAGGAGTAAAGTTGGAAACCAAAAAATTATGTTATAGCGGAAATCAAACAAGGTTGTATCTAGGGATAAACATTGGACAGGCAAGTGACATCTCTCTGTTTTCTACTCTTTTAGTAATGAACATTTTTTTCGATTTAATTTTAGTAAATGTTATGTATAGTCTCACTTGGATATAGCTGAAATACTGCTGATGTGGGATTAAAAACCAATCAATCGTCTCTTGGTTCTCTTCATTTGAGTTCTCATTGGTCCACTTTGTTCTGGACTCAGAAGTCTGTTTTGTGTTATTTGATGATGTTATTGGATCCTCTGGTAAATGATAAAATAGACCAATATGTTGACCCTGACTTATTACTAGTAAAAGGTCAATATTCATGTATGAGGCTTATAGTTTTAACTTTTCTTTGTTATCTTTGATGTAGGTTGTCAGTTAAGGCTTTGCCATTGTAAAGATATGATAGCCTTTAACTTTTCTTTGTTATCTTTGATGTAGGTTGTCAGTCAAGGCTTTGCCATTGTAAAGATATGATAGCCAAGGTTAAGGATAATTGAGCTTTTTAGGTTCAAAAGTTTAGATTTTAAAATTAACTATATTATATTTATTTCTCATACAACATGATTATTTTCTGTATTTTTTTTATGTCATAACTTCATTGGTCATAAGCGTGTGATGCATACAAATACCTAATTCTATATTAAATACAAACTGATTGGATTATATATGAGGTCATAAGGTTACGATTACTAGTTATGGAGAGTGGTTTCCAGAAAAAGCGTGCCATCCAACTGAGAGTATTTTGTTGCTGTGTAGGACATAAAAGACCATCATGATCAACCACTAAATTTAAGAAACTCGCTGAAGCTAATTTCTGAAATTTGAAAAATAACTAGATTAGATAAAAAAATCGTTAACCACCCTAAATTATTGTGAAGCCTATATGTAACAGATGATAAATTATGCAGTAATCGTTATCAACATTATAAATTTGGTTTCCTACAAATTATCTAATATATTGGATAATACTTCAGATCAAAGAATGGTTGTTGATCTCTGTAATGATGTGTAATCATTTTAAGTGTTCTTACATGCAGCAATACAAAGTGATTAATTTGTTCATTTAAGAGGTTCCGCAAGGGGTATTATCATCTGGACAAGAAAAAATATTGATGTCTCTTGGAAAATTTTATTTATACTTTCATGATAGGCCAGTAATGTAATTATATAGAAATTAGCTTTAAGTGCTGGATAATTATGTCCCCCCCCCCACTATGGTGGGGAGACATATTGTTTTTGGCCTGTCCGTGTGTCTCTGTGTCCGTCACAAAGTTTGTCAGCGCAACTCCTCCTAGACTACTGATCCGAATTTCATGAAACTTAGTATGCAGTTAGGACATCATATGTAGTTTTGCAAATTTACTTGGAAATTTTGATCGTCTCATTTTTAGGGGAGTTATTCCCCTTGAAACTTAGAAAATTCTCAATATTACCTTGTCAACGCAACTCCTCCTAAACTACTGATCCGAAATTCATGAAACTTTGTATGCAGTTAGGACATCATAATTAATTATGCATATACCTCCAAATTTGGATCCCCTCATTTTTATGGGAGTTATGCCCAAAATGACCATGTCAGTGCAACTCCTCTGAAACTATACTCAGCCGATTTTTTACGAAACTTCATACGTTAATGGGACACCATTTTTATCATATAATATTTAGAAAAGACATCATACAGTAAATATGTGCATACTCAGGGGGAGACATTTGTTTTTGTGACCAAAAACTACTCCTAGTTATCACATTGCTCAACCCATACTCTTTGGAATTTAATTTGCGCCATTCAAGAAAAAATGTTATAGCAACATTCCAAGAAAAAGTTCTGTACATTTATAGTATTTTTTTTTTGTCTTGGTTTTCTGAAATGCAGAAGAGAATAAGACAAAGTATGAAACATGGTAGGATAATGTTTTTATTTGCCTTAAAGGAATAATATATACTCTTTGACAGTATAGTTGCCAAGGCATTTATACAGATGAACAGGTAAGCAATAACAAAGCATTCCAGATACAACAAGTTATAAACAAATCTCAGTAATATCTAAATTTTACCTGCCTTAGGTAATGGTTACATTGTTGACTTATGTCAATCATTTTGCATACCAAGGCTCCATGAAGGTTATTCAAAACAAATGGAAGATCTCAAATTTCAGAATGACAATATAACCAAGTTTGGGTAAAGAATGAAGATTTGTTTGTCAAAAATTATATTTCGAGATTTGTATTTAATCTTATAAAAAACTTTACTGAAGATTTCATCTACATATAATGAATTAATGGGAGACCAGCTATAATCATCCCAACCCAGAGTCCTACCTGCATGGTCACCTCCAAAACTCAACTATCTAAATAGGGTTTTCATTTTCAAGAAGTGGTGGAATTGTGCTTAAATAGTATTGTTGGCAGAGCTAAACTAGTGAACTATTTGTGTTGAACTCTATGGGAAATTCACTTGAAAATTTGTGTTTTTTTTTCAGAGACTACTTAGCCAATATCAGCTGAACTTTAGTAGAATTGTCCTAAGATTGTCCCATACCAAGAATGTGTCCCTCATCCCTGACTGCCAACAAGAGGGCAATTACAGCCAAACTTGTTTTTACAGAAGAAGTTATTGGAAATTCTTAAATATCTTCTTGGCTGAAACTACTAATCCAGTTGCAATCAAATTTTAGTGGAATAATGCTTAGGTGGTCCTCAAGCGCATCCATACTGCTAACAAAACGAGCTGTACAGCCAAACTTATTTTAAAATCAAATCCTATGGATAATTCACTTTAAATGCCTGTAGTAAAACAACTGAGCAGATTGCAACTAAACTGGAATGAATTTGAGCAATGGACAACTACTAAAATTCTGTCTGACACCCCTAAGCACAAACCCAGTTTAACATTGGACCCAAAGGGAAATTCACTTGAAAATTTTCAAGTCTGAAACACCTGGTATCAAACTTTGGTTGAATGGTGTTTAGTTGGAACTCTACCAAAATTACATCAAGCTTTCCCGTCTACGAAGCAAGAAGATCACTACATCTGAACTAACTTAACAAAGGACCAGATACAAATTTACTCTAAGTCTTTTGAGCCAGTTGCTTACAAATTTTAGTAGAATGGTCTTTAAAAAAATGAATGTTTTTCTGTTATAATTCTCTGAGGGAAAGTGCAAAATAGACATGTATAATCCACAGTCTTAATCCAAATAAATGCATACTTAGTGTAACAGAGTTGTCATGACACCGAAGGATTTGTGCTCATCAGTTTTGCTATATCATTTGTGCCATTATATTGCTTGTACATTAAGTAAAGACTTCTATAGTTATTCTTTATAATTGCTTTTGAAAGGGAACTTGATATCTTAATAAAATTGTAAATTCTGTGGGAGAAGCTAAAATCATCCATTAATTTTTTCCAATTTATTCCATGAATATATTGATCAATTTATTTAATGCCCTGATCATGAAATACAAATAACATGATATTTGACTGCAGATATCTTATTTAAGCAGAAGTAAAGACTAGCCTAACCAAATTTGTTCTTCTACAGAAAAACCAATAAAGTAAGAATTAATTGAAGTTGGCAATCAGGAAGTAAATTGTCCTTAAATATTGACAATAATTTGTGTAATCAACCAGAATAAAGAAGTAATAGTTTATTTCCAAAGATAGTCATTATCATATTGTACTCAGTAATCGCAATGACTTTATAAATGAATGTCACTAACTGCATGCCCAGATGTCCTTTTCATGTACTTTTTGGTTGAAATCTGCTGAAACGGATGGATCCATGAGGTCCAGAGGCCACCCCCTTTGAAACGAAAAAATGATAAAAAATTATAAGTTTAGAGTAAATTTTGGTCTTAATCTCCAATAGAAATCGAGAAAATTGATGAATCAAGAGGCCCACAAAAAGTGGGCCCCCCTTTTCCAAATGTCTGGATCTGCTTCTATTAAGAGACATTTTATTTTTATCCATTTGAAGTATATCTTCCTCCTTTCTATCAGTCCCTCTTTAAATAAGTCATTGGAAAAAAACATACTACTCAAAATTAGCAGTTTATTTAAAACAAAGACAATGAGATGGACATACATGTAATGAAACAGCAATTGTCATATGTAAGATGCTGAAACTTATTTTTGCTGGTCTCCAAAAGGGTAAAGATTTCTATTGAATTGTCAGGCGTTACACTGTGCTTATTCAGTATTTCACAATTTTCTTGAAGTAGAAGTACAAAAATAAAGCAGTGTTGTATTATTATTGTAAACTACTGTCTGTAAACTTTACCCCGTGACTTTTTGGAAATTTGAAACCTTTATCATAGGAATATTTTACTATTTTTTGTCAAGAAATAGAACTTTTAAGTGAGTACACCAATAAAATATCAAAATAAAGGTACTTACCTCTTCAGATAATTTTCAGGCACATAAAAACTGTTTTAGGTGGGAATTTCCCATTATAATTTATGTCTTCTAAAATACTTATTTTTCAAAATTGAATTATATTAACCATTTACTTGTTTAATTTGTAACATTGAGATGAGAAAGAATTTTACAACTACATTTTAAGTTAAATTTTAATCTATAGGCCTTTTACTGGGCTTTTTATACTTTTTATACAACTCAGCCAAGAGAGTTACCTCCCTTTTACTTTAAAATCCCATAGAGACTTCCATTTACAATTGAAAAGAATATAAAAACTTAAATATTTTCTATTTTAAGACTCATCAAGATACATCTATTTGCAAAATTTTATTGAAATTAAAAAAAGAAACATCTTTTCCTTTTGAAATAAAGGCATTCCATGAAGTGAAGGTTACAGACAGTACAAGGTTAAGTCTATGTGATAGATCAAAACATTGAATGGTTTCTAGACTTCATCAATAAGAATCAACTTATGTCAACATTAAGATATAGATGACAGATGCATATTGAAGGAGTTTGGAAGGATAACTGGATTGAAGCTGATTCTGCATTTCATGGAAACTTGTAGTCAAAAATAGATTTGATTTTGATTGGACTATATATGATTTTTAAAATACAGGGAGGGTTGAGAAAGTGGACAAAAATAAACAGAGTCAGTAATTGCATCCACCAATACAGAATGAGATTTTGTAATTGATAAGAATGTGTTATAGGTTAAGCTATAGTCATTTTAGTCTAGATATGGGTAAAAACTATCTCTGACATGAAGCACATTGCTCATATATCTATCCGTCCATCCATTTAATCAGACTTTAAATTTGTGTTCAGGTTTCTTGATCACCACACATGATGTGTTGTCAGAAGCTGCACTTTCAAATGTGTCATATTGACCTACATTTTCTGGATGATTGAATTAAGTCCAACACAACCCAGGTCAGTGATCAAACATTCCCCGACACTCTGATCAGTTTTGGCCTACAATTTTTGGCCTAACCAGCTTCCTAACTACATGTACATGTTAAATCTCTGGGAAAGGAATTATTTAATCATTTTTTACTTTTTCTTTGATTTATTTAAATATGGATATTTGAAAATTTGTGACAGTATACAGATGTATATTGTAAAGAAAACATTGATGACAAATTGGAAAAAAAAGATAGATAGATTGCTGATGACATTTTAAGTTAAAATTGGTTTTGGACATATAGCAATGGGTTTATAATACAATTTTTTTCCCATTCCTGTAATTGATCTAGGTTTGAGCTTGTTTAGATATATTGACAAGATGTCGTTTGTTCCTGGTATAATTGTTGTAAATCGTCAAGATATTTACTCCAGTCCAGTGATATTCCATTAACAGTTCTGTTTCCCTGCCAGATTAGATGGAAAAACATTTCCGAAATGGAAAGATTTTGCTGCCGGATATAATGGTCATCTTAACATTTGAAACCTTGATTAATGTAGCTAAGAAAATGTAAAGAAATAAAAGGAACAAATCCTCAAGGTATTCTCAAAAGTATATAGAACTGACATTGGAGACTAATCATGATGAATTTTCCAGAGTATTTCACAGAAAGTAACAGGACATGGACATAATAATACTCTAAAGTGTCTAATGGTCAAGAAACCGACAAGATGTCAAAATGGAATGGCATGCATTTGATTAAATCGGCAATAATCACAATGTATTTTAAGCTGCACAGAGTTTTTAATTCTCTACAGGGATTTTACATGGTAAAGTGAGCCATTTGTTTATCAGAAGTTGCTCTTTGTACAAGCTAGGGCAATTTTATAATTAATTATTCAGATATCAATTGGGAGAGAGGGTCAAAATAAAAGAAATGTGCACAATTTTTAAAATTAATTTATCCATACTCTATGTCAGACTTTGTTTGAACGGGTATAAAAGTTGTGAAAGAAGAATTTTCCGCCATATACTTATAAAATAGTGTTTATTTTGTAGATTGAAAAAAGTGCAGGTAACTTGCAGTAATACTTTTTAGCAATCATGATGTATTTTGAACTGTGCCCCAATTTGTAATTCTCAACAGGGATTTTACATTATAAATTTAGCCATATATTTGCCGGAATTTTAAAAGTTATTCTTCTGTTATGTATTACAAGAGGGAGTCCAAAAAAAATGATGCATAATTTTTTAGAGTACTTTATCAAGGTCACACATCAGTGCTCCTGCCAAAAACAAATATGGCCAACCCTCAACGTTAAATACCAATAGAGAAATTTGGGGACAGATAATAGTTTGTAAAACACTTTAGTGTAAAACATAACCCTTTACAGTGGGATAATTCTTTCTTTTGATTTTAGATAAATGCTTATATAATTAAATTAGCCTGAAAATTGCACTCCACAAAAGCTTGACATAGAGTATTGGTCAAACTTGAGCGCCATTGCCAATAATGAAGATGGCCAACCCCTAATGTTAAATCTCCATTGAGAAATTCATGGGAAGATAATACAGGTAGTATGTTAAACACTACTGCATAGTATAAAACAAGAACTGTTAACCGTTGGGTATTTCTTTCTTTTAGTTTAAAATAAATACTGATATAATTTAATTAAGTTTAAAATTGCACTCCAGAAAAGCTTGACATAGAGTATGCATAGTAGTTGTGAAAACCACTTAATTGCCCAGAATAAGTCTGCAATAATGTCTTACAATATCATTAGCTTATGTCATCAGTGTTGTTATTAATTTAAGTTTCCAATAAGGGCTTCTTTTGGTAAAATTACTAGTTTTATAATTAGATCATTAATGTCCATTAATTGTAACATTTAAGGTGCTCTGTGAACAAATTCAGGCTGACATAATTGATTTTCTTTGACTATAACCACAAAATGATACATTTGGAAAAAGCCTGGTGTTGGCTAGTACTGAATTTACAGCAGATGGTCAGTAAATATTTAGGCATTCCTTTGAGTTGAATTAGATAGAGGATACATATTGGGTTGGGAGTGCTTATAGAGCCAATATGATATTAGGAAAGTGTGCTAATAAAGTTAAGATTAGGTGGATTGACTTCCTTGATTTGACTTAAAGGTTTTCATTGTATTAATTATTTAAGTTTACCTTTAGAAAATCTTTATACCACCCTCCTTCCCAGTTCTTTTACCCCAAAGAAATTTTATTTTTAGCTGCAAGTCCTTCAACAGTACAGGGCTAATTTCAGTTAAAGTTTAACAGATTCATTATTATTACATTCATTTATGCACCTCCTACTTTGGGTTTCTCTTTGCAAATACTGTATTATTGCCATTGCAAGTGTCTTTAAAGAGGCTAAAACGACTTACTCTCTGGACCAGCTGAGTTTACCCATGGTTTTTCGTTTTTCATGTAGTTGTATGTTTGATCTAAGTTTTATATGCATGTTCTGTATGGTTCGCGTTCTCCAGATTGCTGTGTCTGTTGACATTTCTCCTTTTGTCTGGCCCCTCTGTTTTCTTTTGCCATCTTTACACATACATTTTTGGGAAGTAGTGCTTTAGTCACAATTTTCTGGTCTTCTTTTGAAAATACATGGTACAGTAGTAACCAGGATGAGTTGAATGAGTGCTGAGTCATTCAGTTCCTTGATTTGTTGGAATATAATAACATCTCAAATGCTTCCATTCAAATCTTTTAATTTTCTTACAAAACAGATCTACATAAAATTGAAAGGTATATTTAGTAGATTAAAACAGGATTTGATATCCATTTGAAGATGAAAATTATTTTCCACTTGGGAAACTGATAGATGTTGTGATAAAAGCTTCTGACCATAAAATGTCATTTTACTGTACATATTAAGTATTGTTAAACTAATGGATGATTGTCATCTGTCAGTTTAAAGAAAATAATAGTTAACTGGTACAAACTGGTTTACTACAAAGATTGAGATTAATTGTTAAATAAGGAAAACTCCTTGGGTTGAAACCTGAAGAAGTCACCAGTGACTGGGTTCAAGTTTGTTAGTTTTTGTCTCACAGATGACTTAGAAGTGAGACATAGGTCAATTAAATGAAAATAAGATCTCCGCACTTGCTCCCTCTTTTTTATTTGTTTTTTTTCTTTGGTCGCATTGTGGGAGCCCCGATGCGACCAAAGAAAAAAATGGGGAGCAAATGCGGAGATCTAATTTTAATTAGATTGGACATAGGTATTAATACTTTCATCCATTTGGAGTATAAACTGTTTTGAAAGATTTGTATCTCTGAAACTTTAACCTAAGTCAAACAAATTTGGTATGAAAATAAGTTATGATATGAACTTGCCAAATTGTCAATTGTCATTTGACCTTGATCTCATTTATTTTTGGTCAATAAGTAAGAAAAAATAAATTTTGCTACAACCTTGGTCTGTAGTTGGATCTTGGTAAATACTTAGTCAGTCTGCATATGTCATTTGACCTTTACCTCATTTTTAGTTATATAGCAAAGGACCCTTTGTAAAATTCATTAAAAATCTTTTCGTTTGGAATTTCTTTTTTAATTGGAACCAAGCTTTGTTGAATGGTCAATAGCTGGCCGCCTTTCAGCATTGTATCTGATGAATCCAATAGCCAACCAAGATGGCCCTACAGCTGAATTAAGTTTATCATAGAACACAATTGAAAAATCTTGTCTGGCAATACTTGGTCCAATTTCAAACTAAACATTGGTGGAATGGGACTCCTTCATAATTATATCCAATTACCCACCTCCCAATCAAGTTGGCTTCAGCCAACTAAATTTAACATTGGACTCAAAGGGAAATGCAATGAAAAATTCTTTCTGGAACATCTTGCTCAATGGAACCAAAATTTTGTTGAATGGTCAGTACTAGGTTGATACCTTTCAGAATCATTCCTGATGAGCACTCCCTCCAATGGTGACTGCAGCCTAAATTGGACCCTGTGGAGAAGGCAGCAGGTGGATGGGAGGTCAGGCATTCATCAACAATTTAGTTTGAGTTTACAACTATAGAAAGAAGGAACTGATCTTGATTTTTCTTTATGTTAAAGGTCACAACAACAATAAATAATAATTTACAAATTTTTGTTTCTAGATGATGTCTTGAACTTATATTCATTTCTGTGGCACACTTTCAATGTCAGTTATATAGGGAGTAGGCCCAGGTACTATCACAATGAATTAATTTACTGACATTTGTTAAGATTTAAATCCAAGTTAATATTTAGGGAACTGTCAAACAAATTGGGATTAGTAACCTTGAATATAGATGGACTTTGGTAAAAAGGCAAGCATCCAAAAGGTATTGAATCACTGTTGCCTATATTTTACACTTCAACAACCAAAATTTAAATTTCCATTCAAGTAGAATTCTTGAAAACAGGATCATTTATCATTTATACAGACTGTTGTGGTGAGTTCAGAGTTTACATCTGAATTATTATCTTTGGTTCTAAAAGTTGACTTATAAATTTGTGAAGAGCTGAGCATTCAACAAGAATTAGGTCACAATGACCTGGATTTTCCACTTATGGACTGGTTAAATTCAAAGACGTAAGACACAGCATCATTATTCCCAAACTGCAGATTTATTCCAGAAAGGAAGCAGACACCCAAAACAATTACCAGTGGGTTTTCACATTCCACTAAGAACATAAGTGACTATAAATTGGAAAATTTTGGGTAGTTCACTCACTTCAATGCAAATTTGTCCAAAATTTTGTTAATATCACCACAAAATTGTGATAAACATCAGTACAGTTCATCTTTATTGATAAATATGAAAATTACCTTCCATCATCCAACAATCACCCCCTTTTTTTTTAAATTTCCACTGCTTCTGCTTTTACAGAATCATTTAGAAGTTAATTTTACCTAATTTCTATTTGTCTAGTGTCAAATAAAAAAAATGATTGAAATGCCAGCTTGACATAAGTAAAGGTTGATAATTCACTATATCTGGCATCTTTTCAAGTCACACACACATTTAATAGGCATTTTACCATTGACATTGCCTATGTTACAATTGTGGAAATGGGAAATTATAAGTTAAATATACAAAATGAAATTGCATTTCACTCATGGGGGAGCAGAAAAAATATTTTTGCAGAAAAATCAATAAAAGCAGATCATATGTGTTATTAATTTCCCAAAGGTTGGTGTATTATAGGTTAAGCATCTTTACCTACAGCACTTGAGCAATACAAAAAATGGCACCTGTGAAAAGACGGAATGGGATAATGGTATGGTGGTGTTAAATTTCTCTACGAACATTTTGTTTGGCCAGGCAGATTCAGTATTTGGGGTTAGATGTTACACATTTTGTTTCAATTGAGGCCACAATCAAAAGAAAAAAAATTACATAGTACCTCCCATAGATGTTTTTTTTTAGTTCATTTGACCAAGTGGTTTTACAAATATTCTTTATTATATCAGCCAATCGAAAATCAGAATGGTACATGGTGGCAGCAATGCCTACTTGAAGACAAATTTTAAAAAATCATTTTAGATATGGATTGTAAATAAATGGATTGTGCCTAGTTTGAATCCATTTGTAGTATTAATCTAAATCAAATGAAATATCTTTTTATATCTACAATGAGACAAAAGAATTTCCTATAGCAGCAATGTTTGTTTTCCAGTTGGGAAATTAATATAGAATTACATTTTAAAAGACATTAAGTTGTTGCTGCATTTCAGTTTTAGTTCAGTTGACTTTTGGGGCTCAGGCAAGTTAAAGTTTGCAGTTTTAAAATCAGCTAATCAGAAATAATAATTCCCATCAGCAGCAATATCGCATTGATGGCGGATTGGAACAAACTGAAAATAAAAGATGTTATGGCTCTGTTTGGATTTGAATTGAAAAAATAAGTTTAAGAACAAAACAAAAATGAAAATTACTGCAATAGTTGCAGACTTTGAAGAGTAAACAAAACTGAAATAAGTTAATTTTTTTCTCCTTTTCTTTTTTTCCTAAACATGTAAACAATATATTTTTCCAGTCATCCTAAATATCATATAAATATTTGAGACTCAAAATACTCAGTCCATCTTTTAAACCATCCCAAATACATTAGAATTTTGGCAGTTAAAGTAGATATCCCAACATATTAAATATCTAATTTAGCAGAAATTATATGAATTCATCAATGTTTACTGTCCATAATAGTAGCTATAACAGTGTTATTGATGAAATAATCGCTTCAGGCTAGACATGATGGCAAACAACATTTATATGTTGGGTCATGCATACCTAGGGAATTTAGTTTCATTAAAATGGTAATATTGAGCTCTTTCACTGCAACTTCATAGAAACATGAAAGTAAATTGGGTAGCTTATGTCTACTGCCATGCATTTACGGTAGTATCTGCCAAAAAGTCACAGTACTTGGCATTTATACTAATATGCAAACAAATACTTATATGCAAACAAGATAAATAGGTTATGCATTAACAAAATTGGTTTACATGTAAAGAGATATATTGCATAATTTTTGTCACTCGAGGTAATATGTATGGATTTCTTAATGATATCAACCAAATTAATTTTTATTCCTGACAGTTCTCTTTCAAGTTTTATTCTTAAACCATTTCAATAACATCTCAGCTTCCCTTTGTTGTGATAATGGTGCTGATGAAAGGTTTCTCCTTGAAACATGAGAACAACTTAGTAAACAATTTTTATATGCCCCTGCGACAAATTGTCGGGGGCATATTAATTTACCCCTGTCCGTCCGTTTGTCTGTCCAGATTTAACATGATGATGGCTTGTCAGGCTATCTCCTCAAACAGTTTTTGTACTACATCTGAAAATTTTTGCAGGATGTTTCTACCTATGATGAAGGTGTGCAGGTCCAAAGGATTTTGATTTTCGTGAAATATTACCAAATTGGTGAAAATTACACTTTGTCAATTTTACAGTACTCAGAAATATATGGATCATGGCTTGTCTGGCTATCTCATTGAACAGTTTTTGTACTAAATCTGAAAATTTTTGCAGGATATTTCTACCTATAATGAAGGTGTGCAGGGCCAAAGGATTTTGATTTTCGTGAAATATTACCAAATTGGTGAAAAATGCATTTTGTCAATTTTACAGTACTGGGAAATATATGGATCATGGCTTGTCTGGCTATCTTCTCAAACAGTTTTTGTACTACATCTGAAAATTTTTGCAGGATGTTTCTACCTATGATGAAAGTGTGTAGGGCCAAAGGATCTGAAACTGCAAACAATGTCTTAATACAAAAATAAATATGTTCTTTGGCAAATATCATGAGCTGGGGCATCAGTGTCTTCATCAGTGTCTTACAGACACATTTTTTTTCCAAAAATCTTGACTTATAGCAAATGATTCTGAAGGACGAGTGCAGGGGCTCCTGTGACAACAGAACCTTCTGGTTTTTCACTGAGATCTACAAATCATGTATATGTTAAGTGGTCATATTTATCAAATAAGAGTCAACAATAAAAGGCCATAGGTGCAGGACGCGTAATTAAAAACATACTAAATATACTACATAGGGTATAGCATTAGTTTTGAACATCTTTAATACCATTTTGCCGCTTGAAATTTTCTTGTAGATGTGTATCAAATAATGATGCCAAGTTAACAACTGACATTTCAAGGGTAGCAAAAATTAAAACATGAAATATTGTAACTTTTACAGTATGCAATTTGTAAGCCAACAATGGCAATATAGTGTAAATATTGCCATATTGGATTGAAGAGGATGTTCTACTTGTTTATTTTCTATTTTCAGATAAATGTAAATATGAGGTTGGTCCATGGAGTGATTGTGATATAACAACAGATACCATGAAAATGACCATGACATTGAAATCCAGAAATGCCAAAAACTGTCAAGCAACCAAAATTCTCAGCAAGAAGTGTAAAAAACGTTAGTACCATATCATGTAAGCATGTTCTCCTTCTGGGTAAGAAATTCCTTTTAGAAGTATCTATATATAATTAGCAATAATTCACTAATTATGATTGGTTTTATCTTTGTCTTTACATTCTTTTAAAAAGGAGTTGGTGAAGGCATTGTTACCTTAGCAGAAATCTATACATCTCTGACTTGGTAGAAAGCTATATCTCTGACCTGGTAGAAAGCTATATCTCTGACTTGGTAGAAAGCTATATCTCTGACCTGGAAGAAAACTATATATCTCTGACATGGTAGAAAGCTATATCTCTGACTTGGTAGAAAGCTTTTTCTCACATCCGGGACAATGGTATTCATGGTTTTCATGGATCAAGATTTCTCTGTCTTACACAGGGGGCAATCTCCGTCGCAGAGACGCTTCGATGTATGAATACTCGAATGTCTCTGCATTCAGCCATGCTCACAATAGCAAG
>JAULBM010314671.1:0-13898 GCA_032357055.1 Geukensia granosissima | reverse complement strand
AGATTTCGTTAAATGACTTGGCTGTTTTCAATAGCTTGAATAGGGCAGATAGTAAACAGATGAACTGCTAGATAATTTTCAATTAAGACACTGGCGGAAAAAGAAATAAATGAAGGCGCACACGTAGAGCTAGTTATCTTAAGAATAATTACGCCATGTGTGAATAACACATTTTAAACCATTTTATCATTGTTTAATAGTCAAGTTTCATACTAGGATAGTTATTTATTGAACAAGACCAGTTACTAGGACATAGACATTTAAAAACCATGATCAACTACAGTTACACAGAATTAACAAAGCACATGTTCCAATCTGATTATGGTTGAATATTTTTGCATAATGCTGCAATACATTATGTTATTTTTTTACTTTTCTAATTGTTTTGCACTTTCCAGGTCATTCAACTAGTTTTTAAAGTAGTGATTATCAATTTATGATCAATCATTGATTATCAACCCCACATGCAATTTAGCCAACTTTGATTGACAACACCACTCTTTAGCTGGGGTTTATAGACAATACTTTAACTTCAAATGGCAAAATAAGTCTAATTAGAAAAACAAAATCGTTGATAGTAATAATTTTTACCATCTCGATAGTAAAAACCCTCAGAATTTCTCGCCGAGGATTGTAAAAATATGATTATCAATAGATAACAATTTAAGATTCTCTGTCTAATATATCGTTGTTGTATACTTAATTCAACATAATTTGCCCATTTTCATAATAAAGATCAATGTTACATTTGTGTTTTGTATTAGCATTTTACTTTATAATTTAATGTAATGAAAAACCTATGTACAGACAAATGGACAGAACTTTTTGCAAAATTGGTTTGTTGCTAGGCAGTTTTTGGAATGATTGTAAGAGGCCTTTCATTCAAAATTTTTGTCTTCCAAAGCAGCTGCCATCAAATATAACCACCAATACAGTATTTTAGTTGATCAACACCATGGGAAGTTTTGTTCTTGTGTGAAACAATCTATTGTTGAATGGCTGTTTGTTGATCATCATTTTAAAATTTTGCTGTGTACAATGGTGTTATAAGGATGATTTATACGGGCTTATGTAAGTCTTTGTTGTATGTTAGCTTGATGTTCTAAACTGCTACCCTATATTAACCATGAATATTAGAACTTTGCACATCTAGCCGAGAATTGTTACAGGATTTTACCCATAATATTGATTTATCCTGATATACTATAATTTCTTTTATTTATAATAAACATTCTTGACACTACAATTCATTTCATTTGGAAAACATGCTTCTTATATTTGCAGTTTTCTAAAAGGTTCAGGCAGTAGCATCATGTTTACATTGATGCTTTGAAAAGAAATGTTGGTCATGAATATTTGTGACACATTGTCTCATGGTGAAACACCTATGTGCTAAATACATTTTGTTTATGTCAAAGACCAAAGAAGATATCTATAGTAAAAAACATAATTTGACCTAGAGGTCAAGGTTAAATAGCTGTCATGAATAAATGCCACACATAGTTTCATAGTGATAAACCCGTGTGTTTAATATTTCATGCCAATGGCAAAGGACGAAAAAGCTCTAGCTTGGGCGCAAAACTATTTACAAAATATTAGAAATTTGTCCTTGAGGTCAAAGGTCAAGGTCATATTGGGATCATGATACATATTCCTATAGTAATACACTGTCAGAAACTATAAATTAGAGGTAAGGTACAGGCCAAGGTCATACTGAGGTCATGAATGTACGGGAGACATCGTATGGTGGTGATGCAACCATAAGCCAAATATGGTATGCCAATGTTAAAAGACAAAAAAGTTGGGGCAGTCAGGATTATTCCCAAGTTGCCCACACCGCCTTGAAGCTCGTTTCGGGTAAGGTATAACATAACCATTATCGTCTGTTAAGTTGTACACAAGTATAATATAGGTTTTCACAACTATAACAGTATTTGAAAAGGGATACAAACATATAAAAAAGCGTCAAAATCGGGTAGCTCGTTAGACCGACATCATATTGTCGTAATTAAGCAATTTCGCACAAAGATATTGATATAACTCAATAATTACTCTTTTTTTGTTACATGTTCATTTTTTATTATATTCAGGTAAGTAAAGTATTATTTAACGCATACACGATTTATTATTTGTCGAATTAGAGCTTTTCACAAGGAGTGGTACCATCCTTGTTGAAGGCCTTGTACAGACCTCTAGATTTGTGAAGCTGCAACCCCCGGCGCCCCTATCAATAAAATCCTATTAGGGAGCACAAGCCCTATAGTAGCGTCTCAACTGAGAAATATACACTCCGTATGCAGGTGCGGCTGGAATATTGCTAGAATGAACGCTTACAATTGGAAAATCAAAGTCATCTCTTTTGTCGTAAAGTTTTTTCTTAATCTGCTTAATGTGCAAGTCAAGGTATGAAGCAGATTTTTCTGTTTCTGTAGTATCTTTGATTTCAAGTTCAATGGGAAAGGCGCAGTTAACATAGTCACCAAATTTAGAGTTATTTAGTGAAATGACATCATGAACGTTAAACCAAAGGATTGAGCCAACCTTTTCTCTAATTTCTGCAAAGGCATTTTGTTCGACAAGTTTAAAGCCACATTTGCATATATTTATTAACCACTGGATCATTGAAACTTATGCTTAGTCCCAGGGTAAACATTAAACAAGAAGCCAGTTCTTCGGGTTTGATAGGAGATATTTGATTTTTTTAACCGCTAAATTCTTGCATGTTTTGTCCACAGTATGCTAATGTTCTTTTTGTGATTCTATTAATTGTTTCGGGTTGTTATGATGCGTGCATCATTTTGACTGATTTTAATATCAACAGTTTTGACTAATGAAGTTAAAAATGTTTTTATTCGATCTAATTTAAGATGGGGAGGTTGGATTGTACAATTCGCAATACAATACAAATAGTTATTGGAAACAAATTAATAACATCTTGCCCAAAACATATGGCTGTAGGCCGTGGGTTTTGATAAAACTAATGCATGTATTATAAATAATCATATTTATAAGACAAAAACATAAACAACACGAAATACACGAAATTGAATTTCGCCCCCTTCCCACTACTTTGACCCCTTCTAGCTCGAAAACGGTAAAAGACAGAAAAAAAACTGTTGACATACTACTGAAAGCTCTCATTTAGAGGAATCAATTGCAAAAATCCCCATCAAAATCGGATGAAAAATAAGAATTTCTCATCTCCTGCAAAATCACATTTTAACCCCTTTGACCCCTTTTATACAAAGTATATGGTAAATTTTACGAAAGAATGCTTAGAATAACTTTTGTTGCATTCTTAATAAGGAATCATCTGCAAAAATCTCATCAAATCGGATGAGAAATAAAAAAGCTTCAAAAATTAGGGCGTTGCCATTTTTGGACCCCCTGTATCTCAATAGCAGTAAGAGATATGCCATGACGCTTGTAACCTTTTATGTTGACTTTTTCATGGGAATTATACAAAGAAAAAACCCATCAAAATTGGACAAGAAATAGAGAACTTGCATCCTAATAAGAGAAAAACACCTTCTGGCCCCACCTAAAATACGGGTGGGGCTAGATCACTAGATTAATTTAACTAGTACCAATTATCAATGTCCCAAAATATTAAAAGGATTGGTCAACTAGAATAAAAGTTGTCGTGCGGAAACCAACCTGTCTACAGACGAGAACACCGACGACGACAGCACCATACCATAATACGACCGCAATTTTTTTTCGGTCGTATAAAAAATAAATGAGCATCTGGCGAGTTCCTTATTAGTTTGAAATTAAATAACGACAGTTGATAAGCGATATACAGCTACTCCGAGTTGTAAAATCTGTTTCTCTTATGATTTATTTTATTTTGTATGGCCATTTTTATGGAAAGTACGCTCGGAGTAAATTAGGATCTTTATAGACCGACCGATAGAAAGGTACGGACTCGACCGAATTTATCTAATCGTGGGATAGGCCAATAAAATGCGAGTATTTGCTTTATCACTTAGTGATAAATTGCAAATCTCGTTATGTACTACAAATATCAGAATGCAAGAAACGGATAATCCACCTTTATCATAAGAGAAGTTACTTTGATTAAATATAAAATCCATCCATAAAACAAATTGTATGTTGTGGGAGATAATTATTGTAAAAAAACAAACAATATTCATTCAAAATCTGTGTTTTTATTTTGGGGTTCGAAATCATGACATGTAATACATAAATTGGGTTTTCCTTGTATTAGTGTTGAAAGCTTTCATTTATTCTTTCAGATATTGGAGAAAAATAGCATGCGATATTTTCAATTTGAAATAAATGACGTTGTTCTTTTATACTTTTTCATCTTCCCCTAACATTTTGTATCAAAATATGAATGACTCTGATCGCTGAAAAAGCTGGTTATGACTAAATAGTTTAAAACCTCTGGCTAAAAGTTATAGTACGTTTTGGTTATTGATTCGTTTTGGTATTTTCTCGTTTCGCTTCCCGATGTCATGTGATACAAATATTACCGCTGTCATGTGGTACAAATAAAACCAAACTAGAGAGTATAGTACTCATGTATATTCATCATGTACAAAATTGTTCCCTGGTGTTTACTTTTATTTTTTGCAACGATTTCAGCCAAATATGAACCAAATTGGGATTCGTTGGACTCAAGACCATTGCCAACATGGTATGACGAGGCAAAGTTTGGAATATTTATCACCTGGGGTGTTTATTCAGTTCCTGCTTTGAATTCAGAATGGTTTTGGAAAAACTGGAAAGACGGTCTTCCCGAACTTACCGAATTCATGAAGAGAAATTACCGACCTGACTTTACCTATCAAGATTTTGCGACAGATCTCACTACAGAATTCTTCAATCCAGCGGAATGGGCAGATATATTTGAGGCTTCAGGAGCCAGGTAAGGAAGGATATTTCTATCCATGCTCTGGCTGTGTTAATCAGTATGAAAAAGGCTTACTTGTAGATTGTTTCATATATACATGTCAAACAAATCGCTTTATATTTGGCTACTAGCCTAGCATTTTGAGGACAATTTAAAAGGATAATGAAATTAACAGCATGTATCGCTCACTTGACAGAGACTCCTCACTGCTCCTTGCCAGGATGGAATGATGTACAAAATTTTGGTAGAGAACAACTAGCTCAGAAGTTTCACATTAGAAGATTCTATAGAGAATTTCCCTTTTAGCCCTTCTTTGCAACAAGTTTGGCATTGGCAGACAACGCGCAGGCAAGTGTTTAGAACATTCCAACAAACGTTCCCATACGGTCATATATACTAAATTTATTCGGGCTGTAGCGGCAATCTTGGTTGGCGTACTTAGTTTTGGTATAATACCATCTGGGGACCATTCCCATCAACGTTTAGTAACTGTTGACTCAATAGTTACAGACAAGAAAATATTTTAAAATATACCCCCTTATTTTAGTAATGGCAGCCTTTTCCATTTTTAGTTCTATTTTAGTAATGAGAGCCATATATTGGTCGCCGGAGGTGGGGCAGAATGCTTGACACAATTTTAGTAGAAGACCACCAAAGGACCATTCCACCAAAGTTTGGTTGCAATTGGCTCAGTAGTTTCATACAAGATGTTTTCAAGTGAACTCCCTATATAGGTCAGCTGTAGTGGCCATCTTAGTTGGTGGGTGGAGATGCCAGACTCAATTTTGGTAGAGGACCATTCCACCAAAGTTTGGTTGTAATTGGCTAAGTATTTTCAAACAAGAAGATTTTCATGTGAATTTCCCAAAAGTTCTATTTTAAACGTCGGCTGTGGCTGCCTTTTTTGTTGGTCGGTGGGAATGCTGGACACAGATTTTCAAGTGAACTTACCATAGGATCCTATATAAAACTAAGTTCGGTTGTAGCGGCCATATTGGTAGATGGGCTCAGATGCTTGACACAATTTTGGTAGAGGACCCTCTAAGGACCATACCACGTTGAAAGATTGGCTCAGTAGTTTCAGACAAGAAGATTTTCAAATGAATTTCACATAGTGTCCTATGTAAAACTAAGTTTGGATGTGGCGGCCATGTTGGTTGATTGGCGGGAATGCCGGGCACAATTTTGGTGGAGAAACACCTAAGGGCCATTCTCTCAAAGTTTGGTTGCAATAGTCTAAGTGGTTTTATACAAAAAGATTTTCAAGTCATTTTCCCATAAGGTTCGAATTCTATGTTAAAACGATGTTCGGCTGTGGCGGCAATCTTGGCTGATCATGGACAGGGATGCGGACACAATTTTGGTAGAGGGCCATCTAAGGACCATATCACCGTTGAAAGTTTGGTTGAAATTGGATCAGTAGTTTCAGACAAAAAGATTTTCAAATGAATTTCCCGTAGGGTCCTATGTAAAACTAAAGTTTCACTGTGGCGGCCATATTGAATGATGGACCGGCACAATTTTCATAGAGAACCACCTAATTAAGGACCATCTTCTCAAAGTTTGGTTGAAATAGTCTAAGTAGTTTCAGACAAGAAGATTTTCAAGTGAAATTTCCATAAGCTTCTATGTTAAACAAAGTTCGGATGTGGTGGCCATCTTGGCTGGTGAACGGGATGCAGGACAAAATTTTGGTAGAGAACCATTCTACCAAAGTATGGTTGCAACTGGTTCAGTAGTTTTAGACGAGAAGATATTCAAATGAATTTCTAATAGAGTCATATTTAAAGCTATGTTCGGTTGTGGCGGCCATCTTGGTTGGTGGTTGGGATGCCGTTAACAATTCTGGTAGAGGATATCTTTTAGGTCAGGTCAGTTAAAAAACAAAACCAAATTAAACGGAAAACGTACAAATTAAATACGTTATTCAGTATTCAAACTGAATTCTGTATCTTAAAACAACTTACTTTATTGAACATTACTTGACCTTCAAAATCATCAGTTGGGGTACTCCAAATTTATTTCTTGTTCTTCGGATTTTTAGTGATTAAAATAGGTGCGAGCGAAATTTTTCATATAATGTTTTTTTCTTGAAATGGCAAAATATTGGAGCGCAACCTCAAAAACTGCTGCGAACGCAATAGTTTAATTTTTCCCCTTTCTTTTTGCATTTTTAGGACGTTCAGATAGCTACTTTAAGTCGAAATTGTTTACATAGTTGCAAGTTTCAAAAAGTTATTTAAAATCTTAAAAATAAAGGTTTTGGTGTAGCATTTAGCGTGATCGTTTATAAAAGCTATGTTGACAAATGCAAATTGTAACGAATATATTAATATTCTCTTCACAAATTCTTTCACAAGGTTCTTACGGTGGGTCTCTTTAGTTTTAGTTCTTCAAAAATCAGGATCACCTATTTTTAAGAAAAATATTCCATTTATTTTTAACATATCAATAAATACATGTGCGAAATTTGGGCTCCTTTCTTTGCTGCATTGCTAATTCCCAAGTAGCCATAATAAATATCTATGAAATCCAATCTAAACATGGCAACTTCGGTCTATTTTTTGTTTTTTTTTAACAACATGATAATAGAAAACAGAATCTTAAATCATCACATGATCGTGCCAAAATTTATTCGAGTTCCTTTCAAATTAAGATCACGGATACTTGGGATGGCCTTGGCGCAAATTTATATAATAGTGTACAATTTGCAAATACAATAGTGTCTTGTGACGCATGGTGCAAAAAATATATTAAACACTGAATTTGGAATGCCATTTTTTTCAAAACATCCTTATATTAAAAACTGGTCATCTGACTTGTAAAAACCATTTGAAATAACAAATGTTCTAATGTGATTATAAGTATATGTTTAAAATTGTTAAAAGAAAGAAATTATTAAAGATATAATCAAAATAATCAGCAAGTTCCAAATATGTATACGAAACTAATGACCCTTTCAGTTGTTTATTATCCTCAAAATTAATTCTCTAATTTGGCACGCTTACACAATAAACTTACAATTTTGATCACAAAATTGCACACCGAATCAAATTTTCACATTTTTCATCTTTAAATGACTTTATATCGGAGGAGGTGTATTTTCTTTCCAGCTCTCACTAAAAGACCCAGCGACCTGCTGCATTTTCGGTTCTGCTATATTAGATAAAACCACGTAATTTTTAGACCACAAATAAAAAAAATAGAAAAAAGGGGTTACTGGTCCGATGCCCCAAGCGCCTGTGTCAGGATCCAGAAAATCTTTTTTGTTTTTTAGATTGGCCCCAAACTAACAAATGATTATTGAAGTAAATTGGCCGTGAGTGATCAAATAACAGGTAAAACTCGACTGATCGGGTGTGATAAGCTTGAAAATTATTTCAACTTTGGAATTTTTTCCTGACGCAATGCAGAAAAGAACAGAGCCCAAATTTCCCACCTGTATTAATTGGCAGAATTATTAGAATTTTTTTCAAAGAAATTGGTGATCCTGATTTTTGGAGATTCCAAACTTAAGAGACCCACCATAATAACCTTGTAAAGGGATTTGTGAAGTAAATATTGATATATTCGGTTATTTGCAATTGTCTACATTGCTTTTGTAAAAGATAATGCTAAATGCTACATAAATGCCTTTATTTTAAAGATTTTAAATAACTTTTGAAAACTTGCAACTAACATAAACAATTTCGTTGGACCTATTTCGCCTCGTATAATAGAGAGTTCTAAATCTATCTGTCGATTTATGATTATTGTTGCAGACTAGGTTTTGGTTTCCATGAGCATTATGGCATAAAATTTACAATTTCTCTTCATTGTTTACATTGCAAGCGTCATGTGGGTAACTATGCACGATTTTTAGAAGTTAATCCAATCAATATTTAAATGTTTAAAAGGGGATAATTTCAGCGAAGTAGCTTTCAGCTTGTCGTATAGCGAGCGAGCAAATTAATTTTTTTATATTTAGAAAAAGCGATGAAAATTTCGTAAAAAATGGGGAGAGAATAGTTTTTTTTCAAATTGGGCATGGTACATAAACAACATATGATTAAGATTTTACATACAAACAATTATTGCAATATCATTTTTTTGATAAATACATGTAAACACTCTTATTATAACGTATATAGATTTATATAGATATAGTAATATTAGTTCAGTGGTGCAACCCGGGCAGAGGGGATGAACAGCAGATAATAAAATTTGAAAAGAAAAATAAAATAAGTAAAATAAAATGATAAATAAATAAATTAATTAGAATAGTAATTAATTGCCAACCTGCAAAGGACACCAGGGGACGATGCATGAGAATCACAGTGATTCACCCCGTGTCTGATCAATGAAAGCAAGGAATTACGAGAAAAAAAATAATAAGAAGAGATATAATAATGATATAATGACTAAGTTGCTTATCTGCAGGAGACACCAAGGGACGGTGCTTCAGGACATGCAGTCTGCTGCAAATTGTGGTAGAAACAGCATTCCTCCTAGTGTCTAATGCAGATGAGCATGCAAGTTCGTGCAGCAAACAATATATGGCAACTGCTTATTTGCAATTTTTAAAGACAATTTACCCAGATCTTTAAGTATATCTGGATTCTCACAATTCATGAGCCATATAAATTTTTCATTTTTTTTTTAATAATGAGGAATTAATACAAGATTGTAATCTTATGCTAAAAAGTTGCTGTCTATCTTCCGTATATTGAGTGCAAGACAAAAGGAAATGATTTCATCCTAAACCTCACCCGAGTCCCGGGTCATACTGCGGACCTAAACTCAGTATAGTGTTTCGCAAGCGCAGCATGATACGACAGCAGGACGTTGACAGGTTAAATGTAAACAAATGAAACTTTAGGTAATTGTGGACACAATATTTTTCTAAACACAGTAAAGTGCTGGAAACAGTAATGTGACTCAAAGATCATTTTGACCCCATTATCCCCAGAACTGGCATTACCATTGTTAATCATTCATAAAGAATAATTAGGAAAACCCAATCAAAATCAGATGGAAAATAAAAAAATCTCAAATTATACGATATGAATATTTGCCCATTTTGACCTCTTTTATCTTGAAAATGGCAAGAGATAAAAATATTCATGACAGCTCTTATTGGGAATAAACAAATAATAAACCCTATCAAAATCGAAGAAAAATAAAAAATAATTCATATTATTCGAATTTCTCCCACCATGATCCCTTTCAGCTGGAACACGATAAGAGATCAAGAAATTTGTTGATATACTACTGAAAGCTCTCATTTAGAGGAATCAAATGCAAAAAAAACAAAACAAACAACATCAAAATCAAATTTGGACGAAAAATAAAAATTCCTCATCTCCTGCAAAATCCCATTTTTTAACCTTTGATCCCTTTTATACAAAAGAGTGTCTTTTTGCATATTTCATGAGGAGTCATTCAGAAAAACGATCAAAATTGAATTCTGTTTTCAGTGGTATTTTATGTTGTTCGGCAGTGCTCGGTGGTGTTTGGTGGTGTTCTGCGGTTTTCGTTGGTAAAAAGACATACCGAACCGCAGATCGATCATGTGGGATGTCAGTCGATTCGTAACCGGGTCGTTTCGTACCAGGTCGTTTCGTAACTGGATTGTTTCGTAACCGTGTCGATTCGTAACCAACGGTAAATTTACACAAGCCGTTCGATTCATTTCATTTTATTTATTTATTTATTCATTCATTAAGTCATTCATTGTTTTATTTATTTGCAAAAGAAATTGAGACTTAAAAATAACCACAAAAGAAAAATCTGAAGCTGACTTATAAAACAGAATAGGCACATCACCACTGACCCAACGGGGATGTGCTTAGGGGTAGGCTTTAGTTGGACTTATTAATTAATTTATTTATTTGTGTCAATGATGAACAATTAAAAATCAGAAGTGAACTATGTATATCGTACACCAGACTATTAAAACTACTAATACAAGATTTCATGCACTAGGTTCATGAAATCGTGTAGTCCGAGAATCAATTTATTTAGTGTTTGTGAAATTATTTAAAACTACTAATTAAAGTAATCCTGCACTAAGCCCATGGAATCTTTTGTAGGCATCGAAAACTTTAGTAAGTGTTTATAAAAATAGTTAAAACTCCTAAGGATATCCTGCACCTAGGGCATAGGAAATCTTTTCTAGCCGCGAAAGTTGCCTTAGTGTTTACAAAAATAGTCAAAATTACTTAGGAAATCCTGCACAAGGCATGAAAATCTGTTGAAGTCCGCGAAAATTTTATGTATGGGGAAGCTGTATCTAAACTTCAATTCAATGTTTAAAATGTCAATTCGAGTTACATTACTTGTACGTTGTTTTTATTGGGGAAATTTGTCATTCTTTATTACTTTACATTTTGTATATTTTAAACTATAGCCGTATCTTGTCGATGAGTGTGTGCCAATAAATAATTTGAATTTGCAAAATAAACTAAATTAAAATAAATCCTATAAAAGATAGTGGCAGCTAGTTATCTTTAGTCAAATATCTCAGTTACGAAACGACCCAGTTACGAAACGACCAGGTACGAAACGACCCAGTTACGAAACAGCCTGCACCCGATCATGTGATGTAAACAAAAAATGTCCACCAAACTCGCAGTTTGTCTAGTTTTATGCTTTACGATAATTTCGGCCAGATACGAACCTAACTGGGAATCCCTCGACTCTAGGCCACTGCCAGCATGGTATGACGAAGCGAAATTCGGAATATTTATTACGTGGGGTGTGTATTCTGTCCCTAGTTTCGGTGATGAATGGTTTTGGAAATATTGGCGTGACAGTGTCCCAGGATATCCTGAATATATGAGGAAAAATTACCGACCTGACTTCACCTATCAAGATTTTGCGTCAGAGCTTACTACAGAATTCTTCAATCCAGCAGAATGGGCAGACATTTTTGAGGCGGCTGGGGCGAGGTATGGATAAATTAAACTTTTAAAAAGATGTGCTCTCTGACACATGGCGCTCATGATCCCATAGTATTCTGTCTACTGTACTGTTGGTGCACAAGAAGAAAACCTGTATGAGTTGTTTCTAGCGTTTAAATATGAACTTACTATTAAAGTAAGCTTTAAAGCAACATTGAGTTAATTGGGACGAATCACTCTAGTTTGGGAGGGGAGAATTCAAATAAAATTCCTAGTTCCCTTGTTTTCCCTGGGGAAAAAAAAGGACAAAATTTGTGCAAGAATAAATTCTTTTTAAATTGCTGCTCTAAATCAGGAACGCATGTCTGTTATAGATCTATATGTCCTTGTCTAGATCGTGAAGAAGAACCAGAAAATGGGCTTACGATGGACATAGTCTGGGATTTAAACATGTTTGTTAAAAAGCACGTGTGTATTTTGATCCAAGACAGTATGATAGTTAAAATTTTCTTAAGTTTATAAAATTAATAAAGTAAAAAAAGTAAAATCATCCAGTCACGAACCCGTCACCCCGTCACAAGTGAGAGAAAATTGGGCTGAAAAAAATGAGAAAGATATATTTGTATTTGATATCAACCCTTTCATTTGCCTTTGCTTAAGTAAATCAGCTGCATGAGAATGCTCACTGATCTGCAAGCAATGAATTGCAATAATAATAATGGATCATTTTGATGTTTAGTGCCGATACGTAAGCTGTATAATATTTGGTAATAATGCAGAAAATAAAATTATCATTTATTTTATTAAAGTAATATATAGAATAAAATGGAAAAGATAGATAACTTAACCACTCCACGTTGTACTACGGTCGAAGTTCCTGCTCGGCAGCACGTGTTGCTGCTTCAATGAGAGCTACGTGAATGATTTGAGCAGTTTGGGTTTCGACTTAATATCTGATACTATGTACATGAACTGGATCGTGTAACTTTGTGTGGAGATGTTTCTTGGGGAGTCTGTGAGCATCCTACCCAAATTAGGTCACCTTGACCAACATTTCATGCTCCATTTACCCAGGTTCACTTTTAGGTCCGAGTTTAGTTCTCGGGTTCTATGTGTGTCCATGTGTCTTACCATCATTTAACTTGTTGTGTGGCTGTGTCTTTTGGAGACTGTCAGCATCCCCCCTAAATTAGGTCACTGTGACCCACATGTCACGCTGCTTGACTCGGGTTCACTTTTAGGTCCGAGTTTATTTCTCAGGCACTATGTGTCCTACCATCAAGTAGCTTGGTGCGAGGATTTGTCTTTTGGAGTCTTGTCAGCCAAATTAGGACATGTTGACCTTCAATTCATATTCATTGACACCGGTTCATTTTTACGTTCGAGTTCAGTGTTCAGCTACTGTTTGTCCTACCAACATTTAGCTTAGTGCGTGAATGCGTCTTTGGAAGTATGTCAGCATCCTTCGCAAATTAGGTCACTTTGCATTACATTACATGTTTTTTTGACTCGGGGTTCATATTTAGGTCTGAGTTTAGCTGTAGGGTACTGTGCGTCCTACCATCATTTAGCTTGGTGTCTGGATGCGGCTTTTGTAGTCTGTCAATATCCAACCCAAATTAATTCACATTTACCTACATTTTATGCTTCATTGACTCAGGTTCACTTGAATGTTCTTGGTACTGTATGTATTAACATTATGTATCTAATGAGTTGGCCAAAAAATCTCAGACTGTTGTTTTTGTAATATTCAAACTTTTGGCACAAAGTTAACTTAGGCTCTAACAACGGAATACGGACATAGTGAAGTTTAAAGGCGGTGGCTGCACCTCCTGTTTAATGAGGACCAAATTGGGACTTTTTTCAAATGTAAGTTTTCCAGGTTTGTCCAATTATAATCGGTTCTCTGTATTTCCACGAAAAAACTTAACATAAGGCACAAGCGTCATGATCCATCTCTTACCGCTATTGAGAATAACGGGGTCCTAAAATGACCACGCCCTTATTTTTGAAGCTTTTTTATTTCTCATCTGATTTTGATGTTTCAATGATACTCTATATAAAATACAGGTTGGGATTGATTTTGGGTGATCTAACCTCGACCGTTTTTTAAGGAGGGTCCAAAAGGGGATTTTTCA
>JAULBM010314660.1:0-13898 GCA_032357055.1 Geukensia granosissima | reverse complement strand
ATGAATTATTGTAATAAAGCTTACGAACATAATGGTATAAACTATTTTTGGAGTGTAAAAAATTCGCTGGAAGTTTTCGATAAATTACAGGCTTTCGAAAAAACTTTTGAAACTGTTGATAGTTATGATTTCTCTACTCTTTATACTACATTTTCACATTATCTAATTAAACAGAAATTCTCATATTTGTTTGAATGGTGTTTCGATAAAACAAATCATAACTATATTTGTTGTAGTAGAGAAAGGTCATTTTTCTGTGACGTAAAGGACAAATATAAAAGATATACTTACTTCACCAGTGAGGAAACGATTGATGCTGTTTATTTACTTCTAGATAACATTTTTATCCGTTTCGGTAATACAATTTATAGACAGGTCGTAGGAATTCCAATAGAAACATATTGTGCTCCTTTGATAGCAGATTTGTTTCTTTACTGTAATGAATCTCAGTTAATGGCCAAACTTCACAAGGATCCTTCTAGAACTGATTTGATAGACAAATTTAACAATACCTACCGCTACCTTGGCGATATCCTTTCCGTTATTAATTCAGATTTCTAAAAATACACTTCCGAGATCCAAAAGAATTAACTTTGAATAAAGCCAATAACAAAAGCCTAGCCACAAAGGCCCATTTCTCGACCTAGATTATTATGATTATACATTCATGGACAGAAACCTCTTTTACTGTAAACCAGAATTCACCAAAATGACAATATTTGGTGCCATTGCAGGCTCCTCGTTTATACTAAAATGTTTATTAAGCAATTCAGCTTAAGTTAAATTTGTCAATCGTATACTAGGCAGTCGTGATCCTTCAATTAAGTAACTAATTTAACAATCGCAAAGAATTCTCCATGGGAACGTCCTTGTTCACAACCTATCAATAGTTTATATCAATTGTTTTAGAATTTTATATTTCTCGAAATTTCTGCCAGGACTGTTAGTAAACTTTATTATACAGAATTCGCCTTCGTTATAGTATATCTTCATAATTTTTCAAATAGAACTTGCCAAAAGGAATTCGAAGATACCAAAGGGGCAGGTCAGAAGACAGACAAGACCATGGCCAACGTATAGAGGATTTACAATAGTTTACAATAGTTATAAATCATGCAATCATTTAAAATATACTTTAACTAAGAACTTCACCGATCCACAGAATATTATCTATATTATTGTTTAATCCACTTAAAGCATCTTGGATTTTAAACTTGTCTGGTCCTTCGGCTTTTCTCAGTGAAACAGGTTCATGTATATAAAAACTGGAACATGCATTCAGTTCCAATGATACTTTAAAGCAGAACTCTAAAAAATAACAATTGTTGCAATTTAATTTGTGCGCAGTATTTGTCAGGAAAACAAGCGGAAAAACATGTGTACACCTTTTCAAATTGTATTTTATTTTAAAATTTGTCGATTATAGTCATTGTGCAGGAAATTACTATTTGTAAATTGTTCTGACTTTTAAATATCAAAACGCAGTTAGTACATATTGACGTTAACCCGGATATGAGATTTAGGATTCCACGACGGGTGTTGTGCGCAGTACTTGTGATGCTTTCCCTTCCGGAGCACCTGATCCCACTCCTGTTTTTGTAAAGGTGTTCGTGGATTCCAAGCTTTTGTTCCTTTTGTCTACATTTTATCTTTTAGTTTGTTTTAAATTTGTGTTGTCTCTTTGGACTATGCACACACTGGACGGATTCAATAAGCTAGTTGGCAGTAGAATCCGTTGGCTGAAAAAATGTTTGATCTTAAGTCAATAGGTAACTACTTTCCACATTATACAAAACCATTACTTTTCAAACTGCACTAATCACAATTTTGGAAGAGAAACAATCATTATTACACTAAATACATGTATAGCACTGACGTTGGTTTGTTTCGATATGGAAAGAGCTATATTCTGCTGAGGGAAAAAAATTAAAAGTTTCGGACAGCTGTTTACAAACAGCCTGCTTACCTTCCGGAGCACCTGAACTCACCCTAATTTTTGTAGGATTCGTGTAACTTCAGCTGAAGTTTTTAGTGTAGTGTTGTGTGTTCTTTGTTTTTTCTTTCACTTTGTTGGTCATGTCTGTTTTCCGACTAAACGATTTCTGTCTGCCCATTTGTTATCTTCGAATTCCTTTTGGGGTCTATTATAATGATTATACATTATTGTGGACAGAAACTTCTTTTTCTGTAAAAACAAAATTCACCAAAATGACAAATATCTACACCATTGCAGGCTCCTCATTTATACTAGAATGTTTATTAAGCTATTCAGCCTCAGTTAAATTTGTCAATCGTATACTAAGCAGTCGTGATCTGTCAATTTAATAACTTATTTAACAATCGCAAACAATTCTCCATGGGAACATCCTTGATAATAACCTATTAAAATAATTTATATCAATTGTTTTAGAATTTCATATTTCTTGAAATTTCTGCCAGGACTGTTAGTAAACTTTATTTTACACAGAATTCGCCTTCGTTATAGTATGTCTTCGTAATTTTTCAAATAAAACTTGCCAAAAGGAATTCGAAGATACCAAAGGGGCAGGTCAGAAGACAGACAAGACCATGGCCAACTTGTATAGGATTGACAATAATTAATAATAGTTATAAATCAATATACTTTATTTACATTATTTAAACTTCGAACTTTACCATTCCACGGAATATTATCTATATTATTGTTTAATCCACATAAAGCATCTTGGATTTTAAACTTATCTGGTCCTTCGGCTTTTCTCAGTGAAACAGGTTCATGTATATAAAAATTGGATCATGCATTCAGTTCCAATGATACTTTAAAGCTGAACTTTAAAAAATTACAGTTGTTGCAATATAATTTGTGCGCAGTATTTGTCAACAGGAAAACAAGCGGAAAAACATGTTTACACCTTTTCAAATTGTATGTTACTTTAAAATTTGTGAATTATAGTCATTTTGCAGGAAATTACTAATTGTAAATTGTTTTGACTTTTAAATAACAGACGCAGTCAGTACATATATATAAACAGTGTTGTGATACCTGACAACACCAATCCAGAAAATGTTTGTCGGACGTTGTCTTATCCTAGTGCTCCTGAGTGCTGCATCCGTTAAGTCTGGTGTAAGTTTTATACAGATTAGCTTGTTTTCTTTACAATATTAATTTCTAGTTTTTAATACATGTCATAGTTTAAAGATGTCGTAAAAATACCCCCTTATGTGACCTTCAAACAAAATTAGTGGAATGTAAAAGAATTAAATATGGCTGTCATTCCAGGAAGGAAATGCATTACTTTCTTGCTAGCATCCCTTACTGAACCATTTATTTGCAAGTACTAGAAAATGGGGAGTGGCAAGCTCATTACATAAATACAATTTGCAGATCTATTGAATTGCCATGCAGACTTAATTTTCGGTGATAACTTCAACATGTATGTTTGTTTTTAAATTCGTTAGTGAAGGTTTATCGTTACAACGGAGCTTTTTCTAAAGTTGTAGACTGGGCATTAACAGATCTTTTTTTTTTTACTTTTCTGTATGACTTTCCAACTATGTTATCTGTATTGATAAGCAATTTCATAATTAAAATTGTCCCTTGAGGTGTTGAGTATTTTCATACAAAAGTGTCTTATATACTAAAACTGTCTAACTCCACCACGTATTTGTCCGTCTTAAGTCAGAAACCTGTTATCCAGTGGATGTCGTTGTTTTTATGTTAAAGTGTTACTTGTTCTTCATTACTTGGCAATCACGTAGGTGATGCCAAGTATATTCGTTAGTCACACAATCTTTAGCCTTTATGTTTGGGGAAACAGCAATACACATCTCCAAAGTGAAAATGTATACAGTTATCGTTGTCATTGAACTAATGACATATAATGCTGAGATCGAAAATTGTGGTCATTTTTCGCTAAATCGGTATTTTAATTTTTATTTCTTTCAGTAACGTAAGCGATTGTTCTATAAATAAGTGACTTTTTCATTATATTTATAAATACATGGAATTTGCCTAGTAAGCTTGTGTAATGTTCGCAATGTTTAATGATATACATATTTCAGATAATGCTATTTCAAAAGTATTTTATATTTTATGATAATGGTGATTATCAAGTATCGTGCTATGCACGACCTTTCATTTTTTACTTACTTGGCCGATAGTTGTAACATTTAAATATCACCAGTCAAGCTTTTAAAATTTCTAGTTACATTCAGGAACCAAATGAAATATAAAATTTATGACGTAATAAACGCCAATAATCCAAAGACTTATATCATTTTTTCATTTCTGTGAAATATACCTTCTCAGCTTTCATTTATACTCCATGTCAGAGTTTGTTGGAATGGGTAAAAACGTTATGAAAGAAAAACTGTCTGCCCTTTTCCTATAAAACAGTGTTTATTTTGTAGATTAAAAAAGTGCAAGTAAGTTGCAATAATACTTTTTAGCAGTCACGAAGTATTTTAAGCAGCGCCTAGTTTAAAATTCTCTACGGGGATTTTACATTGAAAAGTCAGCCATTTGTTTGCCGGAAATGGCTCTTTGCACGCGCTAGCACGAGACCGGGAGTACTTATTGTTAACTCTGCGTTATAATTAAGTAATTAAATAAGAATAAAATAAAATAAAAATCGTTTGAGGCCCACCTGAATGGTAATTTAAGAGTGATTTTTCCTATATGTATCGCAAGAGATGGTCCGAAAAAAGAAAAAATGTGCGCATTTTAAAAATTACCTTATCTAGGTCAAACCTAAGCGATCCCGCCCAAAACGAAGAAGGCCGACCCTAAATGTTAAATCTCCGTAGAGAAATTCAAGGGGAGATAATAGTAGGAAAAACGTTATTTCATGGCGTAAAACATAAACCGTTAACAGTGGGGTAATTCTTTCTGTAGATTAAAAATAAATACAAAGGCAGAAACGCAAAAATAATTTTATAAAGCTCGAAAATCACACTCCACAAAAGCCTGACATAGGGTATAAGCCCTAACGTGTTACTTTTACCTGTATGATGCAATATCTACCACTGCATATATTTTTTCATGCAGGCCTTTTTAGGAACTATATGGTGCTGCATGCCCATTTGACCCGGAAATGTATAACGAGATCTTTGTTACTCAAGAGTTATTTTGAAGTATTTAAAAAGCCGTCTTTTAATTAAACACTCTGTATTTAAGGGGGTACCCAACACCTGAAGGATATAACTCTGTAAGATCATCTAAACGTTTTAATCATATATCGTTTTATATTAAAATTATTGCATCTCAGTGATCAAAATTTTTGATGATGAAATTACTCAACCTCCACACAAGGAAACAAGCTCACTTGCCATTAACGCTTTTCATTTACTGCGGAGTCATTTTTGTGGGAAATGTGAACTATTTTTGGTCCCGAAATGGCTGAAACCATCTTGCACACAAGCGGCCTTACGCACTACGTTCTGAACCCAATTGTAACCTGGCATCCTGGGGAAATATTATCGTTCCATTGATTTCACTCAATATAACCCCAGGTCAGAGCTAGCGACTTCTCCTTTGCGATTGGTCGCCATATTTGAGAAATGCCCTGACTCAAGTGACGTCATTGTTTACAAACCCATGGCAACAAATATGACGTCTTCTCATTCTTAAAGGAACAACAACGGAAGTGACGTTAAACTTTTTCTTTTTCTGTTTTCTATCGGTAATGATAATAATAAAATATTTTAAGTATCTATAATAATTATTAAAAAATATAGGTAATCTATTGGGATACAAAAATTGTAATAAAACACGTGAACAAAAATTCAAAATCGTAAGTGGTAATTTAGTGGAGATATCAACTAAATTCATTTGCCCTGATCTGAGTCTATATCCGGAGAGGTTCCGAAGGAAAACCGCTTATGATTTTGACCAGGAACCCAGAATATGGTCACCTCTATTAAAGGGGTACCGTACACCTAAGGGAAATAACTCTTTTAAAATCATCTAAATGTTTTAATCAAGCATCATTTTATATAGAAATTAATGCATTTAAGTGATCAAAATTTTTGATGATGAAATTACTATATATCTATTGAAATAATTCCAGAGAAATGTGTGGTTCAAATTTCTTGAAATTTTCAGGTTTCCCTTCTTTCGTCAAAGTAAACGTATAAACAAAATATAAAGACATAATTACATGTGGATTTGTTTTTCATGATGGTGTTGGGTGCCCCCTTAAGGTGTCCTCTTAATACAAGTTAAACTGTATTGTCCCTTCACAATATTTAAAAGTGATAAATACTATCTAATTGTTTTTTATTGTTGCAAAATTAAATAACTAATGGAATTCACCCGCCGATCACTCCCGTTTGGTGTCGCCACTGCACTATCAGGTATTTTTATATTGTTACGTCCGATTTTTAGGGAAAACGTATCGTATGACGCATGTTTGTTGATTGTACAGAATGCGTGAATTTTCCCTTACCTGCAACGTCACAAAGTAAAAACCTCTTAGTACAGCAGCGACACCAAGTGAAGGGTGAAGTCCATTGGTCTAAAGGAATCTCTGCATCTTCCCAACCAAAACCTCTTGAAAATGAAAATAGTTCAAACACTTGTTATTCCATGTAGTGTAATTTTATGTCAATTTGTATTACATTAAATAAGCATCGTAAATGACAGAGCTGATAGAAATTAATGAATTTCGTAAATGAAAATTATCACACTTTATGTGAATTTTCTTTTACAGCCAGGCATTAAGTATGCCATTACAGGTTTATCTGATGCTGGAGATTATTTTGCAATCAATGAAGATAGTGGCATCATCTCATTAAAGAAAGATCTAAAAACCGATCCATCTAAAAGACCAAGCTTTGAGGTAGGTGAAAACCATAATACAAATTGGTTGAAAATAGCTTTATAAGTAATCAGTCAGAAACTTATACCAGGAATACTAATTTGTCCACAATATCTCAAGTATTCACAGGTCAGAAACTAATACACATAAAAAAACTAGGAATACCAATGTGTTGAAAATATCTCAAGTATCCACAGGTCACAAACTAATACATATAAAAAAAACTAGGAATACCAATGTGTTGAAAATATCTGAAGTATCCACAGGTCAGAAACTTATACACATAAAAAAAAACTAGGAATACCAATGTGTTGAAAATATCTCAAGTATTCACAGGTCACAAACTAATACATATAAAAAAAACTAGGAATACCAATGTGTTGAAAATATCTCAAGTATTCACAGGTCACAAACTTATACACATAAAAAAAACTAGGAATACCAATGTGTTGAAAATATCTGAAGTATCCACAGGTCAGAAACTAATACACATAAAAAAAAACTAGGAATACCAATGTGTTGAAAATATCTCAAGTATTCACAGGTCACAAACTAATACACATAAAAAAACTAGGAATATCAATGTGTTGAAAATATCTGAAATATTCACAGGTCAGAAACTAATACACACAAAAAAACTAGGAATACAAATGTGTTGAAAATATCTCAAGTATTCACAGGTCACAAACTAATACTCCAAAAAACCCTAAGAATACCAATGTGTTGAAAGTTACATCATTAAACAATGATTGTTTAATTTCAAACTTTTTTACAAGATTTGACTCTTGTGTAATACTTGGATATTTCCAGATTTGTTTTTATTTTTTGAATTTTTTACCATTACTAATTGTATATCAATTCATTGCTACCACTGCTTGATGATGTAATGGTTAGTGTGCTCACCTTGAGTGTGAAAGGTTGTGGGTATGATCCCCAACCAGGTCAAACCATAGACATTAAAATTGGTATTTGCTGCTCTCCGCTAAGCACGCAGCTTTTTGGAGTAAGAGCAAAGACTGGTGGACATGAGTCAGAATAATTTGTCTGGGTAAAGTGGTACATCTTCCTGCAGACTGTTACTTTCATAAAGCTAGCATGTTAAAAATCTGACTCAGCATGTTGGTCTACAAAGCAGGGTTCATTCATTATCACACATCATCAATATACTCTCTAGCTGAATATACATGACATATTTGCTGCTGGACTGTGAGCACCATCCAATCAATCAATCACTTCTACCACACAAAAATCTTGTTCTTCAAACTGTCCAGTAAGTCAAGGAAGAAAACTTGCTGGACCCACTGATTTTGTCTGTCAATTTACTAAGTGTAAAAAGTTCTTTATAAATGAATTTTTGATATGCAGACAACTATTATGTTATATCACTAGAAATTAGGGATAGGGAATATGGCAAAAAAGAGGACATTAATTCTCTTAAAAAATTTATAATGAATTTGTCTGTGTATAAGGGATTTTCTGGATTAACCATCATCAGGTAACAATGGAAAGTCCAAAAAATGAATAATTTGAAATTTCCAAACAATACTGAAAATAATTCTGAATGGAAAATTTTAATGAAATTGAGTGCAGATCAGTTGTTTGAAGTTCATGATGGAATGTTAGTTCTGGTATGATATTGTACGTTTCAAGTTTCAATTTGTTTTTGATTGATTTATTTTGGCAACTTTGGTAATGTCAGGAAAATCAAAAAAAATATGTCTGTTGGTAATGTCAGGAAAATAAAAAAAAAATGGTCTGTTCATAACTTTAACTTTTATATGGCAAGCCAAAATGATAAAATCACAAAATCAAATAACAGCATATATGGAGCTTTTCAGGAAATCACAAAAATAAGTTAGTATTTAGTCTTGCTTTATTCTCATAATACATTCTAATATAGGGTTCTGATGACATCAACATGATATATTCGTAGTAAAATCTCCAATCTCTTATGACTTGCACATGCTATGTCAATTTCACCTGTGTATGCTTCCACTGTTTCCACATGTTTAGGCGTGACATACTTCCTGGTATATGTCTAATGATACTTCATTCCAAATTAAATTCTTTGTTAAAGTTTCTTTATATTTTGCTTTATTTGTTCCCACCAAAGTCCCCATGATCAAGTTTATAATATTTTAAAACCAGAATTTTGAGTTGGAGGTTATTGGAACTGGCAAATTTACTTCTCGCTTTGATTTCAAAATTACTATAATTGTTCTATTAGAATGGAAATAATTCATGGAGGTCATAAGTTAGTAAATGTTACCTATATTTAAATCTCCAACAAACTTTAGACCTCCTTGAATTATTTCTAAATTTTACTTTTTATATGATGTCCCAATTTTGTGACATTATAAATGCAGTAGGGTTAGTACCATTTCATATATCAGATAAAAACAAACTTCTTTTCTTTTTTATTAGATTGAAGTTCAGGCAACCAGAGACTTTCCAACTGGTACCCAGACCATCAAGAGAATTCTTACAGTTACAATAACTAGAAATGTGAATCCACCCCGCTTCAATGCTACACAGTATACCTCACCAGTTATATCAGAAAAACACAGTCTTGGTGAAAAAATTGTACAAGTGTTTGCCACTGATGCTGATGTTACAGTAAGTGAAAAAAAGGACAAATACAAAGATAGTGTTTAAGTTGAACATGTCTAGATGAAGAGTTGTAGATTAAAAGATCAACAGTTCAAGCTCAAAGGGACCAGGAAAAATAGTTTGAGCCATCAGAGTTTGAACATTTCCAGAAATATTTCCGTATCAGTACAGGAATATCTGGTATTAACAATAGCCACGGTAACGAAAAAATGGGTTTGGACCTACCATGATGTTCCAGTGATCTGAGTTCACAAGCCAAAGAAGTCCCAATGTATTCCTTTATTTTAAAACTGTTTGTCAATCTGTCCACAAATCTTATAAGCACATCTCTAAAAAAATTTGTTGGATTTTTATGAGAATTTATATGACCATAAGACAATGTTTGTAGAAATGCATTAAGCAAGGCTACTCATTTCAACTTATTCCACCACTACATGTAGTAAAAATTTCAAACTAAAAAATTGTTGTAAAATTTATTTAGATTTGTAGCATGCCCGCTAAGATATAATTTTATTGCCATATTGTTTTATTGATTTCTAATTTTCATCAAACCATAAAAAGTGATTCCTTTTTGTCTGTTTACAGGATATATTAACATACAGTATAATTCCCAGTCCAGGTGTGACAGATTATTTCTATATGACACCGTCAACGGGACAGATTACACTTGGCAAATTGTTAACAAGTGATCCAGCAAAAGCCACAACGTACAGAGTAAGTAAACCTTGCAATGTTAGAAAAGTGACAGCAATACGCTTGTTTCGAATCATTTCTATCGGTTCCGACTTTTTCATGTCATTATGACGACATGTTAGGCAGACAGGTGCTCGTGTCAGTTATGACGGATTTGCGTGTAAAACGTCAAAGAACTCCTTCTGAAATTCAAGAACAAAGAAAAGCATTCAGCTAACGTATTTTAAAAATTGTAAGTTGAGGACCATGTATACATCACATGTCAAATAAATTAAAGTGTGGATTATAGTTGCCAGGCAAAGAATCGGAAGTGCCATGCCTTACATTCCAGTGAAGTCACGTGGTCTGGGAGAAGAAAAATTCAAAAATGTTGACGGAATAGAAATGATTCGAAACAACCGTATTAAAACACTTTACCGTTATAAAATTTAAACTTATTTTGTTGTGAATACACAAAAGAATTGGACAAAAGTTATTACAACTTGCAAAGGTCCTCTTAACATAATAAAAAGTTAAATAATACATGCATCAGCAACACAATGATGAATAAATATCTTAATCATAAAAATAGAAAAAAAAAGGACTGAGTTTTGAGATTCCAGAATTTTTTAAGATGAATATGTAACAAGATTATAAAAGACAGAAGAAAATAAAATAACAGGGTGCACGTAATAACGAATGGTGTTCAAAAAGTCTTGTCTTTTAATGAGTATAAAGTAGATTAGACTATGATCCATGAGGTTCAGAAAAGACAAAAGTGTTCTATTGCGTAAGGCCAATGGCCAATATTTAATTTTACAATAAATCCACATTGGTATACTGTTGGCAATTAACAGTTTTGAACTGTTGTATAAGCCCTGAAATGTTACCAGATACTCAAAATGTAGTAGTCTTTTTAATTGTTTTATATGGATGATATCATTAACAATATAGAGCAGCGATACAAGATTCTGATTGGCTGAATTTCAGGTTAGCAATACAGGATCCTTTAGTTGTAATATCTATATAAGATTTTTGTTTGTTTGGGGTTTAATGGCACTTATAACAATATTTCCATCAGTTTTAGTGCTGAAGAAAGCCAAAGAACCTGTAAGTTTTCAAAATGATTCACTGTTACAAAGCACTTTCAGGTTGCAAAGAACCATGCATTGTTTTGTAATTTATATTTAGAAATAATTAACAAATATTATTATATTCCAATGGTGTTGGAGTAATTTCATATATTGTAATACCTTTTGATTGTTTACAGTTTACAGTCAATGTGACAGATAATTCCAATCCTGAGAAGGATCATACAGCCGAAGTTCTCATATCAGTTACCAGAAACCTGATTTCACCCATATTTACCAACAATCCACCGTACTCCCAGAGCATCCTCTACAACCTACCACTGAATACGCCTTTTTTTACTGCTACAGCACAAGACCGTGACATGGCACCTTCTGTAAGTACAAAAAGGTCATATTGAATAGTGTCAATACCAAACCTTTTTTCACATTGGTATATCACATGTCATTTTGTGGCAGTTGGATTTGGAGACATAGATAGATAGAAAGATAGATAGATAGATAGATAGATAGATAGATAGATAGATAGATAATAGATAGATAGATAGATAGATAGATAGATAGATAGATAGATATACAGTGGAAAATAATGAAATTTATTTTTGTGATTTTGTTGCCTTTCTAAACAAAGAAAACTGCTCACTAAAAAGTTGATGTCATTGATAGTATAATAAGGAGTCTTTCATTCTAATGACTAGAGCTTTTGGATACGTGGAATTTTATTTCTAGAATAAAATTGTTTTATATTAATTGGATAGACCAGATCTGAAGGGTCCTAGACTCTTCATTTGAATAATGATGTTTCTGCTGCTAAATAATAGAATTTTCAGATTCCAACCGTAATTGTTTAAGTTCAGAAAACATTGCTTAAGCCATATTCTATATTTGCGAAATGGGGATTGATGCCCCGATATCAGAATATTTGATAATGAATGACTCCATTGATTTTTAGAGTTCACTGAGGTTTGAAGTTGACTTTTTTACGGCAGCACCTGGATACTTTGCAATCAACCCAACGACTGGTGGTATATCTGTTTACAATACTAACTTCCGAACTGCCATTGAAAAAACATATGTGGTAAGTAGGTTGTTAAAAAAAAAATCTGTTTGGTAAATAAAAATTACAAACGTGATAAAATGTTTTGTTGTAAAGATTAATTTCCGTTCAAAATTTTGTACTGAAAATCAGAAGTAACCTGCAAACTTTGAATTTGACAATTAAAAAAGATGAAAGCAGTTTAGAGTGAATATAAAACACAGAGTTAAGTAAGTACTTAGTTAAAGACACTAAATTGTCACAGATCTGAACACTAAGGTGAAAAATCATGAGAAACAAAAAGCAAAAGCAACTTGATTCACAGGTTATCAAAAAACAAAAGGACTTATGACAAGTAAACAGCATAAAGGACTTATGACACGTGAACAGAATTTTTCTACCATTTTATCATATATTTTCGCACCGAAATAATTTTACCTGATTGGAATATATGAATTAATTCTTTATTTTTTTTTTCCATATTTTAGCTTGGTTTGGTTGTATATGATATTGCCTATCCAGAAGACAAAGCCAGAACAAACATTACAATTACAGTCAATCGTAATCCATCAGCACCAGCATTTAATCCACTCACTTATGCAAGAACCATCAACGAGAGCTATCCACTAGGTGTTAGTGTGGAACAACTGTTAGCTTCTGATGCTGATGGTGTAAGTTTTGTTTAATTTGACAATTTGGAAATTTTTTTACCAGATTTGCAGAAAAAATACAAAAGAGTTGAATAAGGGGTTGATAGGGGCAATTAGTTTTATCCCCTTCTGTATGCATGTATGTCTGTACACACAAACATCAATGCATCTTTTATAGCCAGAAATTTTTAAGGAAGGGTTAGACCACTTGCAAAACGACAATCATGGCCGTGGGTCAGGTGAAATCGCGCAATTTAGACGTTTCCTGGTACTATTTTTACATTTCAGAAAGTCATGTCGTTAGACTTTAATAGTCAAACTTCAATCTGAGTCACAAGTTTAATAATGCTTATTGGTTTTTCAAAGGGGGGTTTGTCAAAAACCCATGAACCCCCCCTGGCCACAGGTATGTCTTTTTAGGTCAGTCATTATAAGGGGGAGTTGTACAATGTCCCCTTTTCAGGTCTGTCGTTTGTCTTTTTCCTGTTTGCCTGAGACACATTTTCTCAATATATTGACCACCTCTGTGATCTAATGTTAGCCTGCTAATCTTGAGTACAAGATGTTGTTAGTCAGGTCATTAATAATACTAATGTAGGTGTTTGCTGTTTCTCCACTAAGCAACGGGTATCTTACAAGAAAAAAGACTGATCAGCTCACAGTCAGAATAATGTATTCAAGCAGGGTTAGATATTGTCCTATGGATTGTTTTGTGAGCTAGCAGTAAGTCAGACCAGCCTGTCGCTGTCAGTCAAGGACAAAAAAGGGTTTGTTAGTTTATTTCATTTCAATGTACTTTCCTCCTGATCATGTTGCATTTGCTGCTGGATTTTAAGCAGCAGTCTTGTCAATCAAAAATAAAATATGTATTTGTGTTGTAAGCAGATATTTTGTTTTCAATGGATAACACCTGTTGGTGACTCCCTCTTGGTGTTACCGCTGCACTCTACACCTGTTGGTGACTCCCTCTTGGTGTTACCGCTGCACTCTACACCTGTTGGTGACTCCCGCTTGGTGTTACCGCTGCACTCTACACCTGTTGGTG
>JAULBM010314649.1:0-13899 GCA_032357055.1 Geukensia granosissima | reverse complement strand
GTGGCAGTCTAAAAGTCCCTCCCTTACCGGTCCCTTTGTTACAGTCTACATACTGATTATTGTTTGCTAACTTGTTTCCTGCCTGAATATGCATGAAATATTTGCCACTGGACGTTAAACAACAATCAATCAATCAATTATTTCTGACTATCCATTTGTGTTCTTCAGTCATACATTCATTTCCACAGCCTCGGTGGTGTAATGGTTAGCATGCTCGCCTCGGGTGCGGGAGAGGTCGTGAGTTCCATCCCCAGCCGGGTCAAACCAAAGACATAAAAAATGCTGCTTTCCCCCTAGGCACGGATCATTCAGGAGTAAGGTACATTCATCACCATTCATAACATGTAATATGCTCTCGTCCTGAATGTGCATGACATACTTGCCGCTGAATGAATGTTAAACAACATCCATTTAATCAACCAATCATTCATTTCTGAAAGAAACTTATTTTGAATTTAAGTAGATTCCGACTGCTACATTGTACGATCGTTAACGGTATTTGCATAGTTTGTATTATGCACGAAAATGCACAATTTGTCTCTCTTCTGTTTCATCGTTGATTGATTATTGTTAAATAATTGCGGGCGTCTCCGAGTGATCAATTGTATCTTCGTACTGTCAGATAAAAGAGTTTGTCCAAGACACAACTGAAATGTTAATAGTTCAGAATTGTATTCGTGATTACAGTTGTTCTCGTCTTTCATAACAGATATTATGGATATTGCTGATGAAAAAGGTACTGTCATGACTGTTGATTTATTGAGAAATACTGTTATGGTTTGATATTGGACATTATAATTGTTATTATTTTATTTTGGGAACATTCCCTCGTGAATCCGTTTACATGTAGAATATTCAGACATCACCGACTACCAAATTTATATGTACGAGCTAAAGAAGCAGGTATTGAAATTCTAGCCTTTAGAGAACTGTTCCCGCCGGTCTAAGCAGCGGTGTACCATTTGTGTGAATACTTTAAAACTTTATCCTACAAGTTTTAAAAACGGGAAGAAACGATGTTTTTTTTTAAATAATTTAAATGGCATCCCAGCAGAGTGACAATTTCTGCCCCTGACCGTTACCCCAACATTACAGAAGTCTTAGAAGACATTTTGCTAATAGAAAACTTCCCTTTTGATATTGGAATCGCCATCACGTATTGGAACGTTAGTCCATAGATAGTCAACATAAACAAATTATTGTATTTCTCCAAGATTTAAGGTTTTACACCGACAACGTTTTCATGTTACTTATCCAGTTGTCTTAGAAAACAATTTGAGATTTGATTCTTTAAAATTTTTCATTAGGTATGGATTTTTTCCGTCTAAAGTTGACTTAAAACAGTTGGAGGGTTTTCGCATAGACAATCAGTCTTAAGTTAACTTAAAACAGTTGGAGGACAATCATACCACATCTCACATGGCCTTATTACAAATACCTACGTATGATATATTGTACTTGACAAAAACGGGGTGTCAACTTTACAGGATAATTTTTTCCTTCTCGGCAAAAAATGCATGATATATAGTTTTTAACGATTTCTCCTCCAACTGACTTTTTTGAACTTGAAAAACTTTTTGTGTGTTAATTTCTCTATATCGTAATATCACAGGGACAACACGATGATGTTTGTGGAGGTATTTGCTATCTTAATCAGATAATTTGTATTAATGGTTCAGAGTCAATTGGATGCCAACTAAGCTTGATAATTTGTTGTATTACATCATCATGTATGGCCAGTCTAGTATGAAACCATTTGATCCGTTTTGTTCTGTCAATTTATTTTTATCAATTTAACGAAGAATCAGCAGAGATACTATGTTTCTAACTCACGATGGCTTTGACTTCCAACACGTTGTTATAGAAAGTATTAGATGATACCAAATGGGCAGAAATCACCACTCGTTTCTAGACTATTAAATCAACTTGCAATAAGTGCTCAAGTTCAAGGTCCTTCGAAGTTTTCCTGACATTTATACCATATAATCTTTTTTTCTCGAAACAAATATGCTGCTATTAGCTTAATTTTAACCACCTCCAGATTTATGATAGAAATGTGATGAACGATTTATTTGGTAATGTATAAATCCGGAGTTATTCGAACTAGCGTTTTCCCAAAGGTTTTATCGGAGTCTGTATGGTATTAATTACCTTTGACGATATTGGTTAGATGTTTTTGCCTGAGGTAATTTTAATATTTATTACACTTATTGTTCGGATCCGGTCTTTTATGAGATTCCCATAGGTGACCTGGTCATAACAGGACTTCAAATACATCCTCAAAATGATGTCTGTCTTTAGATTCTTTGATACCTTTGAACCCTTCTTTGCGTAATCACTCAGATGGAAAAGGATATTTAACCACTTTGCTTCCGGCCTGTAATGTACCGCCTTGGTGGTGTAATGGTTATCGAGCTTGCTTCGAGTGCGGAAGGTCGTGGGTTCGATAATCGGCCGGGTTAAACCAAAGACATTTAAATTGGTATTTGCTGCTTCTCCGCTAAGCACGCAGCATTTAGGAGTAAGAGCAAAGGCTGCTCGGCCCAGAGTCAGAATAATGTGTCTTGGTAAAGTGGCACGTCTTCCTGTGGACTGTTGCTTTCGTGGGCTAGCACGTTAAAAATCCGGCTTAGTGTGTCGGTCTAGTACACAGCAGGCTTCATTCATCATCACTCATCATTAATATGCCCTCGTCCTGAATATGCTTGAAATATTTGCCACTGGACGTTAAACACCATTCAATCAATCAATTAATCCGGAATGTACGCGTATGTCTTAACCTAGACAATATAAAAATAAGAGATGTGGCATGATTTAAATAAGGTTATTTCTTGCCACCAATTTTATGAACTTTATAGCGAGAAAATAATAAATCTAGTGTTATTGCCAATTATTTTATGGTGAAAAAACATGTTGGTTTTTCCTACATGGAATCTTGTTTTGTTACATGAAACCATTGTCAGATATCTGTCAAAATCAATCAATTCAGAATTAATGCTAACTTTCATATTTTCGACCCACTTATGCTAGCTGTTTCTGCAGCTGTTTTTCCTTGGAAATCAAAATACAATAAAAGAATACAGGTGTTACATTCATTTATCAAACATTTCCCTTCCAGGTGCAGGTATGATTAGGTAAACAAGTAACAGTGCATATAGATTCATCAGTAGGGTTGTGTAATTTTCATTTTCTTGTTAAGCTACTTAAGGGGATACGACAACGACATGTGCCAATAATTGCATGATGAATGCTGTGTAAATGTTTGCTTATGTCTGCTAATGATGATTGCACTATCTGGGCACCATAAGGGAGAATATACATTTTATCAAAAATTGAACAAAACTTAACTTTCACGTATGGAAACCTTAATTGTAAATCGTTTGCCGATCGGAAATTCAAAATGGCTTCCACGAGGAAACTTAGTTTAACATTGGACCCTATAAGAATTTCACATTTTCTGAAACCACTGAACAGATTTCAACACAACTTGACAGAAATGTTAAGCAGTTGGTCCTTTGCCAGATTTGTGAAATTGGTGCCGATCCAAAATTCAACATGGCCGCCAGTGCGTATTATGGGTTCTGATTTGTCCAAGTATCAAACATCTTCGTTCTTGTCCGAAACTTCAAAGTGGATTGAATTGTTACTTTGCAGAAATGATTGTAAGATGGTCCTGTACTTAACTTGTGAATTGTTTGCCGACCGGAAATTCAAAATGGCCGCCTTGACGAAACTTAGCTTAACATTTGATCCTAGGGGAATTTCACATTTTCATCATTTTCTCTGAATCCACTGAACAGATTTCAACACAACTTGGCAGAAATATTAAGCAGTTGGTCCTTTGCCAGATTTGTGAAATTGATGCCGATCCAAAAGTCAACATGGCCGCCAGGGTCAATTATGCATTCTGATTGGTCAAAGTTTCAAACATCTTCTTGTCAGAAACTACACAGTGGTTTGGATTGTAACTTTAAAGGAATGATTGGTAGATGGTCCTGTACTTTATTTGTTTGTCGAATGGAAATTCAAAATGGCCGCCATGGCGAAACTTATTTTAACATTGAACCCTATGGGATTTTCACTTTTTTCGTCTTCTTTTTGGAAACGTTAAACAATATTATATTTGTTTTTTAAAGGCAATGAAAAGAGATTAAATTTCATAGTAACTACTTACTACCCGACAAATATGTTAAAAACCACCTAATTATTAGAGGCCTTCAGGAAGCCAACTTATTTTTGGGTAGTAACGATCATATATTGGGTCTGGGGTTTGATTGACAATTGGGAGTCTTTTATGATTAAGTTGCTACAGAGTTTTTCTCTTGTGTTGTGTGGAGGTCGTTAAAAGTTTCCCCGTGCTGGAGTTGTTGTTGCTCTTGTTTTATTCGGGTACTGGAATGTTTGTTGAGAACTTTCCAACATTGTAAATTTTCAAAGTCTCTAATTGAATATTTATATTTGGATTATCGGCTTTCGTTACGTTTTGAACTATATATTTCATTCATGAATGTAACTTGCAATTCATAAAGTTTTTTGACTGACCTTCCTATTTTCAATCTCTAGGGTGAAGGTTAATCGAGAAAAGTGCTTTACACGCAGTGAAATTGGCCATCCGCTATCAGGAGTGAACGTTCTTAGCAGTTTTACGCATAATTTTAGGCGAGAAAATTTTAATTGACTTATTCGTACACTTGCCTTATATTGCGGAGGTTGTGAAATTAAATACATGTATATCACAAACCAAATTCGATTTTATTATCAGATAATAAAAGATGTTCTTATGATATTCATTTTCTATTTCTATATTAGAAGTCCTTAAAACAAAAACTTTTAAGCATTATATAAATATATAAAAAAAATTTGAATAAAAATATGTCAACGGTCATAGAGACGCAGAGGCCTTATTTAATACATTAAAAATGGTGCCAATTAAGGACATTATAATATCTTGGTTTTTAGCTACGAATGTTGACCCGAAACGCTTAAGAGAATCTGTAAAATGGCTCAATTTATACATTTTTTGCATCTTGCCACATCTTTCGACAAAAAGGTAAGGATAAGGTAAATTGAACATCCTACCAGACCATCATTTTTGTCGGAGAAAGCGGTCCGAGTGATTTTGATTTAAAAGATTTAAATTTGATCGAAAAATATCCAGATTGCCTGTTAAAATTGAAAAAGGGTGCTATGGTGTAAATATTCATGACACAAAAATCTAGTATAAACAAGTAAATTCCAAGCAAAGGAACAGCGATTGATTGCTGTTCTTCATCGCAAAGTCACAGTTAGGCCTTCAACACGGAGTAAAACTCGCACCCCACAGAAAGTTCAAGACGGCCCCTAGCACCGGTTTGAGCAAATCTGGGGCTCATTTATGACGCCACAGTAAGAAAATCACTAATTACAAAAAACCTGCCCATCTCGTATTGAATGGACACATTTAAAAATAAAATACTACAGCTAATATGTGAAAGTTTTATTTTGAGCGGAAATCCAAGGCCACATAAGACTTTTCATACTCAAAAAGGGAGAATCGGATAAGCGGCAAGGCGACCATTCTCCATCTCCGTCAAAAAAGTTTTGAAGCTTTATGGACATATACACATTTGCAATAAATACCACGGAACAATGAAATACATAAAATATCATGGTTGAGTATAGTCGGTAATATTCCTTGAATTGGTGAAATTTTGATTACAATGGACGTAACAGTTGTCTGAATATGTTGCCTGTAAACGGACTTGAATGTTTCATGTGGACAAGGTTCAGTTTAGTTTTCTTGTTGTTTACCTAGGGTTTGGTGGAGTATGTGTTGACCATAATAAGGTTAGTTTTCTGTGTTGTTGACCTTAGGTTTGGTGGAGTATGTGTTGACCATGTTCAGTTAGTTTTCTGTGTTGTTGACCTTAGGTTTGGTGGAGTTTGTGTTGACCATGTTCAGGTTAGTTTTCTATGTTGTTGACCTTAGGTTTGATGAGGTACGTGTTGACCATTTTCATGTTAGTTTTCTATGTTGTTGACACAAGATTTGGTGGAGTACCTGTTGACGAAGTTCAGGTTTTCTCTGTTGTTGACCTTAGGTTTAGTCGGATACGTGTTGACCATCTTCAGGTTAGTTTTCTGTGTTGTTGACCTTAGGTTTGGTGGTGTATGTGTTGATCGTGTTCAGGTTTGGTGGGGTACGTGTTGACCATGTTCAGGTTAGTTTTCTGTGTTTGGTGACCTTAGGTTTGGTGGGGTACGTGTTGACCATATTTAGGTTAGTTTTCTATGTTGTTGACCTTAGGTTTGGTGGAAAACGTGTTGACCATGTTCATGTTAGTTTTTGTGTTGTTGACCTTAGGTTTGGTGGTGTATGTGTTGATAGTGTTCAGGTTTGTTGGGGTACATGTTGCCCATGCATAGGTTATTTTTTGTGTTGTTGACCCCAGGTTCTGTGTTGTTGCTCACAGTATAACCTGTTGATCATGTATTTGTCAGTTTTCTGTGTTTTGTTTGATTTTTCGTCTTTAGCGTTTTCTTTATTACGGTATGTCTCTAGACTTTTCAACAAAGATGACTTTTCTTTCACATTTCGATTTTCATCAATTCACTTTCTAATAACAATTATTATTAAAATTCGATTAGTTAACAAAAGTTATACATTACTTTTATGACTTGTAAATTAATTGTAGCAGGCTATCTGCAATATATTTCAGTTTTCATAGATTGTGTCATGCAATCCCATCATAATTAATTATTGATTCTGACCACTATTTCCTACTTTAAATTGAAAATTGTTTGTCTTGGCTGTTTATAAGATACGGGTTATGTTTTTAATATCCGGGGTTCCACAGGAAAAGGAGGTTTTGTAATATATGTCTGAAAAAGTATATGGTTGTACTAAAATAAAAAATATATACCAAGGCTCTCCTATGTTTCGATTCTAATGCTACTGATGAGAGGTTACCCCTTGAAAATAGTATATAAGATAACAATATTCTCTATACTTGTTGAAAATTGTTAAAAAATGTAAAAAACAGTAAATGTTGCGCCATGGCTTTAAAACGAAAATACAGGACTAAATGATTAGGGTTAAAAAGTAGCCACATTTAAAAGGTAAAAACAAATTAAACATATAAAATGCAAAGTTCAACAAAATGAAATAAAACTTAGTTCCCAAATTTTCAACTAAATGGTCTTTGTCAAGGGACAATTTTCTTTATCTCTTGACAAAGACCGTTTTTATACGTTTGGTTTGTTTTTACCTTTTAAATGTGGCTGCTTGTTTACCCTAACCATTTAGTCTAGCAAAATTGGCAAACTTGTTTGATGCGAATTTCGTGTGGCTCGCTTTCCATACCTGGGAATTGGATCATTCTTTTTTTTGTTTTATCTTACCTCGACCTTACTGCTATTTTATTACCACCAGTTTTGTAACTCTGTAATTACAGGAGAGTGTACCAGTTCTACAGAAAAATGTCTTTCTCATCATTAGGTTCGTAAACTGGGAATGGAATGAGTATCTTTCTGAGACAGACACTGCATCCGGATCACGCTAGTTATACCCCGAATTCTCAGTCCAATGTTCCATTTTGTTCTTTTGTAATGTTTGTCTTGTTTTGTCTTGATGTTATTTTTGAATTTCAAGTTTTATTTCCTTTTTGTTGACGTTTTCCGTAGACTTGTCTTCTCGTCTTGACAATTACTTTCGACTGGTGTCCTCTTTGTTGGCATTTTTATTAACCTATATTCTATTTTTTGACATTTTCTGTCGACTTGTCTTTCTTTTCTTTGTTGACATTTTCTGTCGCTTTGTCTCCTCTTTGTTGAAATTTTCTATCGACTTATCCTCTTTGTTGACATTTGATTTTATCTTTTTTGTTTAGTTGATGTCAAATATATGTGCGAAGCATCTTGCAAGGTCCCTATTGGCGGTTTTGATTAGGAGGTGTTGTTAATTTTACAGAAAATAAAGCCTTCAGAGGAGTATTTGGTTGTTTTGGGAAGAACGGTCTTGATACAGGTTACAAGGCCCTCACAGGAATTTTTGGTCGTTCTGTTAAGTTATTCAAGCTTCGAAATATGCAAAACACAACAGATAATTTTGCTGTTGTTCAACGCCTTTCGGATACTTGGATACGTTTATTCGCAAACTATCGATCACTACTGAAATGTGTGTTCTAATAAAACAATGGAATACTAATTTTTAACTATATCCTATACATGTATATAGAGCTAATATTGTACCAAATTTAATAAAATTGATTATTGATTATTGGTTGCTTAACTTCCATTGGCAAATATTTCATGCATATTCAGGACGAGAACAAGTTCAAGAACTATCAATATCGAAAAAGGGGTGCAATGGGACACATCAGGGCAACGGTTTTTGACTGCCACTAGAAAAGGGATTGATGGGTACGAACATAAAATTTTGCCTTTTGTAGCGGCATAAACCTACTCTTTTTCGAAAACTACAAAAAGGACTTTTACGTGCATGGAGCGTGGCACACTCTGAAAACACTTTACCCAATATGGTCCACGGTCAGGCTTTCTATATTATAACCCAGGCAACCCCCCACCCTCCAACAAGAGGGCCTCCCCTATCCGCCACCTGGCGTTCGCGCTGGGTCAACCATAACAATGGGGATAAAAAAGGGTTTAACAGCGTTAGGAGATATATGTATAAACCAGCTCCACAGATAAGGAGGATATTTTCGATAAATCTGTAAACGAAATTGATTACAACGCATCTGCAACAAAAAAGAAGAAAAAAAAACAACAACAATGATTACTTTCACCATGATAATGAATCCTTTTTTTTACAGGGTTTTACAAAGATTTATAAACAGTTCTTTCCTTTTGGAGATCCAAGTAAATTTGCGACATTTGTTTTCAACGTATTTGACGAAAATAAGGTAAGAAAAAAAAGAACACTACGATTAATTTAACTAGCATCGAACAGTCGAAGTAAAAAGTGACAATTGTAGCATTCAGAATGAATATTTCTGGTGTTTCTATTACATGAATAGCGTAACTGAACAACTAGCTATAGAGACAAGAATGTTTTTGGTAATTAATTTATACGGACAACGCAACAATAAAATAATGATTGACGTTGACAAATTTTAAATATAACACAGTTTCCTCATTCTAATTTATCAACTTTACAAATCATTAAAATTTTGAAATGCCGGCCGCGCTTTTCATTCAAACAAGATCATCGTTATATCCGGGTTGCATTATAATTTTGGATATCACTTGTCGATGTCAGTTTGGGAATAAAAAACACATCATAAATGTCCAAACGACTGTTGAAGGAGCCATTCTGAGGTGGCGTAATTAAATGTGGAGTCTGCCAAATTCCATGCAAAGATTTGTTAAAATGCCTTCAAGGTCCTTTTCCTCTTGCAAAAGCATCAAAACATTTCATTTTTCCACTCTTTATATTCCCCATTCAAAAACCCCAAAATTATAATTAAGTTTTTGCTTGTCCTCCTGAAGCACATGAACTTACTCTAGCTTTTGTAGGGTTCGTGTTTCTCCAGCTTTTGTTTTCAGTGTAGTGTTTTGTGTACTTAACCTTTCGCATCATTTTGTTGGCCACGGTCTTGTCTGTATTCTACGTTTAATATTTCTGTCTGACCCTTTGTTATTTTCGAATTATTTCTATATATACAAATTGGTAATTTGTTTATTCTCTTCAGAATTTCAGAGCCTCACAATTAACCTACCTGAACTAAAACTTATAATTTGGAGTTTTATTACCTGATTGACGCATAACAAAGTTTTTAGACTTTATGTTTCAATTTTATGAATTTGATGTAAGTGCTTACAGATAAAATGTTGACGGTTTACATAATGTATTTGACAGTTTAAGCATCGAGTATGATGAAAAATCCTTTTATTTAACAGAAAATATAAACTTAAAAAATATAAAACATTCTTCATTTCTTTTGAAAAAAGAATTCGAATAAACCAAAGGAAACAGTAGTATTTTCTTTTAAACAAACACGTGCATGGTTACTTGTAGGAAATTTATAGGTTCTGAACTCCTATCTAAATCCTAAAATTGGGTGCAGGTATGCATTTCTGCAAATCCCAGTTCATATCATGTCTTTAATCTCAAATGGGAGAACTTGTAGTTTGAAACCTGTGTGTTGATACCACTGCTGCTTGACCAAAGGCCCTAGAGGGTTTTCACAAGTACAGTTGTCAGACTTGTCTAGCATGATTTTACTGTTTATTATTTTACACAAATTTAATCGCACAGAAAGCGTCATTCGTACTATTACACATTGTACACGTCCTTCAATCTAGATTTTAAAAATTCATCAAGAATACTTCGCATTTGCAAAATTGTTTTTGTTACATTTGACGGGAAACATCCGATTGAGAAATGTTAAGGGATACTGATGTGCTGTGAAACCATTAGTAACAAAGCCATATATGGCTTCTGGAGAGACTCCCGTGTAGTACATTTGTAAGACAGGTATCCCTGTCTTCACCTTGTTTTCTTGTTACTCAAGCTTCAGTCGTAATGGAAGTGTTTTGTTTACTAATATTTGTTTTTCGTTTTGCTTTATTGGCCATGATCTTGTTAGTCAACAAACTTTTATCTCCTTTGGCTTGGATCTTACCTTTAACCAAATGTACTTTTTAAAATATCTTCACTTCTTTCTGAATATTTGGGAATGTTAGAAAAAGATAATTATAAAAACATTGGTTAACATGTATTCCTTAATATGAAAATGTTAAAATTTTATGATAATTCCATGTGGCGTAATTTGGAAAAATGGCACATGTACGTTTGGTTAGCCTCTATACTCATATCGTGGAGGTGAAGATGGCAAGATTACCCACAGAAGAACCAATGGTATTACTGTTAAACAGTATGATACACTTTTGTTTTGAAATATGACACGTGATAACGTAAGGACACAAGACCAGGCAATGGACCAATAAACCAAGAAATTGGTTGGTGAGGTAACATTGAAACAACAAATAATAAGGTGTGGCCGTGTTTGTTTGTTTTTGTCGTATTTGACTTCTCTAGACCTCGGTCCTTATTGACCTATTATAATAATAAAATAGATCGTTTACTTTAACAGGATGGTTTTATAGAGTTTGGAGAGTTTTTACAAGCTTTATCTGTAACTTCACGGGGGAGTGTTCAAGAAAAATTACAATGTAAGTATAGCCTACCGGATCGCTTCTATTTAAATGTCAGATAAAGTAATCTTTATTAACACCACCAAGTGGCTCTAACATACTTTAAAATCAACTGCAGACATGTTATTTGAGGTTATTATCTTAAATTTACAAAAGGAAAGATATGAAGAAAATATTAAAGAGACCATACTCCATCTCCGAAAGAAACATAAAATAAATAACAAATTTTGGAATTTCACGGTCGCCACAAGGTCCCGAACATGGATTGAATACCACTCTTTGTGACGAGCTTTAGATCCCAAATTAATAAAATCTTCAAAGGTAGAATTATGCAAATCTTGTCTCAATGTAATGCATATAAATATTAAACAGACAAACCAATGACCTCGATTTTCGAATTGGGACAGGCACATGAAACATGTGTTGGGGTTAAACAAGTTTAGCTGGTACCAAACCCTTCTTTTTATCAAAGCCTGTTTCACATAAGAATATACACATTTAATGAAGTTAATCTTCACTAAAAATAATAATTTTTTATAACAACATGTAAACAAATATATCAGATCGCCTAACAAACACTGAAATTAAGGTTAAGGCTCTTCGAAAAAGGTATTCTTTAATTTCTATGTCTAGATATGCTTTTACGGAAAGGCCTTGAAAAGTAATGCACTTAGTCGTGATCCCTGCCGTCGGATTTGGCTTCCAATTTCGGTTTGTTTGGAATCAAGTGCTTCTTTTGCTATATTTGAATCTTTGACTTCCTATGTTTCGGTTCTGATGCTATTGCTGAGAGGTTATTCCTTGAAATGTACATATAGAATACCTGAATTTTCCATATTTATTTAACATTGGTAGTTTTGTATTTAAAAAACACCACAACTACAACCAAATTAATCTGAGTAGGTTATTTCAGTAAGAACGAACAAATCTAAGTTATAAGTTTATTTCATTGTTTTATGTAAATGTAAAAAGTTGGTTATCCTACTGAATTATATTTACATGCATAAAGTATCAGTTTGTACCTATTTGCGAAATATCCTGTATGATTATACCTCATAAAATGTAGTGATTCTCTCAAACACGCGATTCGCAAGAATAAATTTTATAATCACCCGGCGAAATAAATTTCATATTCCATTCCTTCGGAAGTCTCGCAGAATTTTCCCTTCAGATTTTCTTTGTTTATACCATGTATAATATTCGGTAAAGAGAATGTCGATCCTTCCGTATCACCTGATCGTACTCTTTATGATTTAAAGATTTCTTTAGAATTCTTCAGGAATTAGCTTCTAGTTTCCGAGGGTATTCACCAGCCCAGGTGTCAGACTTGTCCGAAATGATGTTTTATAAAAATATGCTGCCTTTGTAAACATTCTATAACACTGAAAATACGAAATGCCTCGAAAATTAATGCACTTAGTAGTTGGCGTCCCTGCCGTCGGACTTAAATTGGTTTCCCATTTCGATTGTTTGGATTTGAGTGCTTCGTTTGCTTTGTTTGGTCTTTGGATTTCCTATGGTTTGGTTGTAATGCTACTGATGAGAGGTTACTAAACATCTCCATTGTTATTCAACATTGGTAATTTTGTATTTTGAAACCACTGAGTCGATGACTTTGCTGGTAGACGAGGAGTCTCCGAAGGGGTATTTACCATCTCAGTTGTCCGACTTGTCCGACATGAAATTTATGAAACAATGTTTTACAGAAATTTGCTGCATTTATTAAATTCTAAAACACTGATGATACGGAAAGGCCTCAAAAATTATTGTACTTAGTAGTTGACCCTGCAGTCGGATTTGGCTTCCCATTTCGATTTGTTTGGATATGACTACTTCTTTTGCTATGTTTGGAAATTTGACTTCCTATGTTTTGGTTCTAATGCTACTTATGAAAGGTTATTCCTTGAAATGTACATATAGCGTGCAAAAATTCTCCGTATTTATTTAACATTAGTAATTTTGTTTTTGAAACCTATGGACAGTTTCTAGATTTTGACATCCTGTTTGACACTGATTTTGACATTAAGGAATTCACAATAATTGCCGTGCGGAAAACAGGGGGGTTACCCTTCTAAAACAGTAGACCATGCCCCTGCTTTGAAAAGCAGTGCATTGAGTCTAATTCTTGTTTCCATTTGTTCCGTGTTCTTCCTTTGTTTGATCCGAATTTTCTTGTGTTTTACGACTGTTCTTTTTGATATCTCGCTTGTTTTATTGTTAACTGGACGTGGTATCATAACGCGAGAGTAAATGTCATCACGCTTCAAAGCTTTTCCCTAGTATTTGTCCAGGGTAATAAAAATTACAATTAAATTGAAATGATAAAATAGTATAAGGACACTCTAAAGTGAAATAATAAAAATAGCATAAGGACACTCCAATAGACACGAGACATCTCTTTGGATTTGCGTGCAACGTGCGGCGGGATTACACTAGTTGTGGTGGCTCCAAATCCTCCATCTTTTCCCGTGGTCAAAGTGAAAATAAAAAAAATAACGCAGTTAAAACACACTGTAAAAGTCATGCTAGAAGGCATTTAGTTTATCCCAGTTAAGTACCTTAGAAATAAAAACATTATTTAAAAACATAAACAAGTAAAATGAGGTAATTTGCAGTTCAAAATGGTACAGTAGCGGCCTGGCGAAAGTTATACAAAAGCTTTCAATTAGCTGGCAAATTGCTAGCAAATTGAAAGCCATTTTGAACACTCGCCAGCTACCGTTGAAAGCTCAGCTGTCAAACGGT
>JAULBM010314639.1:0-13900 GCA_032357055.1 Geukensia granosissima | reverse complement strand
CAAAGAAGTGGGGGAGGGGAATTCAATTTCGTATAATATGAAAATTTTTTATTTTTAATACGATTTTGATGTTTTTTTTCCAAATGATTCCTTATGAAAAAATTAACAAAGTGACACCAGTTTTGAGGATAATGTGAGCCAAAATGATCTTTTATCCAGTCATATCACTGTGTCCAGCATTTTACTGTGTCCAGCATTTTACAGTGTCCAGCTCTATACATGTATACTGTGTCCAACACATTACTGTGGCCAGCATATTATTGTGTCTAACAAAATATTTATGACTGCCGCCATGGGCCAACAAACGTACCTTAAATAAATTAACTGTTGACGTTATTTACATACTTCACGATACAAACATTTATTACACTCATAATTGATAATTTATTTCTAAGTAAATGTACTGTAACTATATAAGAGAGATAAAAATGTCCACACTTCCGATAGTTGAGATCTATTTGCATTTATAATGACTAAGATAATTGGACTATTTTACTAATATATATTCAATATAATGGGTAATAAAAATGAAAGCAAGTTTTCAATATTGCTTACAGTATGTTTGCCATGCTTAGTATGTAAGTGTCAAAATCAGTGCTTATTATTTCCCAAGCACTTTACATGCATATTGCCGAGCACCAAGAAGATATGACTTTCTGGAGAGTGAAGAAACTACAACAATGATAATTTTTACATTTTTGGTCTGACCACAAAAGTAAATGTAATACGGTAGGCTACGTTTTCTACACGCCTGCACGTAATTCAATGTTTTCCAAAAATTTTGTCCCGAGCGTGCCCGATGAAGGTTAATCAAGAAAATCCCTCCGAACGCAGTGTATAATTAAGGAATTTTCATTTGTTTTTTCTTCCATTTTGTCTACAATCTGTTTGATAAAAGAAAGAAATTTAGATCTTTTCACGTGACTCACGGAAATCTAGTGAACTAAAGACAACATCTTAATGAGAAATTATGCAGTACATAATCCAGAAAAGATGTGGATTGTTTCTTTCTGACAAATATTCCATATATTCTTTCTTTGAAATAAACTAGAACGATTTGAATTCTAGTACTGTGTTGGATTTATAAGGAAACATTGTTAACATTTTGTTTCTTGACAAATCTGTTCGAAAACGAATCTAAGAACGCAAAAAATCGAATGAATCTAAGAACGCAAAAAATCGAATGATCTTTATTTCTATTTCCACAAATTTGATCTCGTCCTCTTTGCTTGTCAATTCTGCAAAAACTATATAAAAAATTATATACTTAATAAATATCTAATAAGAAAATATTGTTAAATGTCATAAATTGCACAAACTACCAGTCAGTCGAAAGAACACATTATGCAAACAACTGTGAAAGAAAGTCTGGGCTTGATACATGCATAATGGAAAGTGTGGTCAAACTAGTCAGAAACCCTTTTGTCTTTAATTTTTATTTTTATTTAAGCAATGAAAAACATCCTGTAACGTACAAACATCAACAACTTATCGACCAACTTATCAACCAAACTGTTAAGTCAACTAAGACATCATTCTTACAGTTAGTAAGAACAATCAAACGCCGCTTATAACATTGCAAACATGTATACTGTAAAAGTATTAGTTTTCGTGGTTTGCAATTTTCGCGGATTTGTATTCTGTCTATTTTTCGCAAATACTGATTATTTAATTTCTTTGAAATGTCTAGGTAAATTTTATATTTATACTGCAGCTGGACCATTTCCTGTTGACTTTATTTCCTAAATATAGTTACAAAATGATATTTTGTACAATGTCCATAGCCAGAGGCTCCTTGAGGGACAAAAGAATTTTATTACTATGTTAATTATTATTTCTGTAGTTTACTATGTTAATTATTATTTCTGTAGTAATCTAAATATTTTTAAAGCTGCAGTATAAAAACAATATTAGGTCAATGTCTGAATAATATCAACTTTTTTGAATTCGGCACGAAATTGTTGAAGGGCTCGGTAAACCTCGCCCTTTCCCAGTTTCTTAGCCTCATACAAAAAAATTGATATTTTTCAGACATTGACCGTATATTGTATAAATATAAAATATTTAATTGAAATAGATACACAATCATGTTTATATTTACAAAGAAATATGTAGAGTGAAGAAACCGCACCAGACCTCATAAAAAACGACAAAAAGTTAAAAAAGATGTCCTACAAGGATGGAATCATAGCCCTTGTGACATATGTTCTAATGTTGTATCTTTTCCGGATGCTCTATAATTTGAAGTAAGTAAATATGATTTGATTTATATCAATGAAAGTTCATATCGTGGTCGATCATAGATCACGGGTTAAAGAAAAAATATAAATAGTAAATAATGTTATCTTTTTCAGATGTCTTCATTCCGAGAAAAGAATCATACAGCAATGGATCCAAAATCCAAAACCGACAATAAACATTTGGAAAATATCAGTAAAGGAATGAACAAAGCAAGAGAGTACATTATCGTTCTGCTTACTTACTTCTTTTACAAACTTACACAAACCATAGTTCTTTTATTCCAGAGATTCACGTGGGCAGTAAAAGGTGTGGATAAAACTCGAACAGATGCTAAGCATGGCCTTCAATTTAAACAAAGTGCGCATGTCCAAAATATTTTCTGGCGACGAAAGTTTATTATGACATCTATGGCGGATCCTTCAAATTTCATCACAACACATAAAGCTTTCAAACATCCAAATTATATTTTGAAACCAACAGTTTCACTGTATTGTATGACAAAAGATGAAGTTATTTTTGTAGAGGTACCGGAAGGAGTTGATATAACTGGTACGAAACACCCACGAACTCCTATGTATATTCAGCAATTCAAACATGCGCACAGTATGATAACAATGCCTTTACCAGCGTTTCATAAAATTGCACATGATCTCGGAAACCCGCGTGTTCCAATCATATGGATCTCAAATACTGGTCATTGTGGGTCAACCCTATTGTGTCAGGTGTTTTCCCAGCTTCCTGGCATGCTTGTGATGAACTCTCCAGATGTGCTAACTACACTTGCATTTTTAGAGAAAAATAGTAGTTTTGAAAAAGGTGAATATGAACAGTTACTGCCAGGTGCAATTCGTATTCTGTGTAAGCCCGATGAAAGAGCTAGAATGATTTGCGTAAAAACGCGACCATGCTGCACGATTCAAATGGGAGACGTTTTTAAAAATTTTCCTCAAATTTATCAATTGTATATGTATAGAAATAGTTTAAAGACAATCTCTTCATCATTGAATATATTTGGTATCGACGAGCTTGATACTGTTGCGAGATATATTTTAGATAGTGAAATTTTATCCACTATCTTCCCATGCTTTAGAAGACTGTTGTATTATAAATTTTGTTCCGTGCTTGACAGAAACCCACCTATTGTGGATCCTAAAAAAATGACAACTGCAAGTGCATTTACAATGGCATGGGCGGCTAATATAGCCACATGTTTAGATTTAGTAGAAGCTGGCGTGCCACTCTTGCCACTACTTTATGAAGATATGATGAGGAATCCCCGTGCTACATGTTCCGTGCTTTTCGAACATTTAGAAATTAGACAAGACTTTGTCGACACTGCAGTTGAAGGTTTCAAAATTGATACCTCAAAATTGGTAAATAGTACTCAAGGTCCAGGTTTACCCGATTCTAGAAAAACCGTGCCCCATCATTTTAGAGTAGAAGCAGATACGATACTTAAGAAATTTGGCTTGCCAAAACTAGGTGAGAGATATGAATTTCCAGGATTAGTAGATTTTGAAACTCCAAAATTTAGCAGAGCGAATTCTCGGGATCGATTTTTGTAACCAAATACTGCAATATTTTCACATGTTGATGAACGAAGGTGAATTCCAGATGATAAAGTGTCATCTCACCGAGTGAATTTGAACAGCATATTGATGAACTGTGCAGAAAAGTTTTTTTACTAAAACCATCACTACGAATGATGAAACGTGAATTATTACACGAACCATTTGAATCGGGGGGAGTGGGATATGTTTTTATTTAAATTCTTGTACTGATCTTTGCCGAGCCTTAAAATTTCTTCTGTGAACAATATTTACTTTGCTTCGGTATCTTATTTACTCACTTTATTAAAACAGAATGCTTTGTAACTTGACATTACAACTTTTTATGCAATGTGTTCTTGCAAGTTATTCATTATCTCGAGTACTCGCTTTGACTACAACAAATGAAAAGAAGAAAATTAAAAAAAGAATATAAAGTGACAAAATCATTCCATTGTTCGCGAGAAAGATCCTTGGATGAATCTTTTGGTTTAAGCATTTTACGTGAATTAATTTCAAAATAAGAAATTTTCCATACAGCTTTCCTGTCATATTAACCATCTGAACAGATGAAGTTCCAATGAAGAAACAGTTCTGCCGTGTAAATATTCGCCTACTTTTAATAAGTATTTTAACCGCCTCGGTTTTGTAATGGTTAGCGTGCTCGCCTCAAGTGCGGTAGGTCGTGGGTTCGATCCCCGGCCGGGTCAAACCAAAGACAATAGAATTAGTGTTTGCTGATTCTCCGCTAATGTAAGCACGCAGCCTTTAGGAGTAGGAGACTGGTCGACCCAGAGTCAGAATTATGTGTCTGGGTAAAATGGCACGTCTTCCTGCGGAGTGTTGCTTTCGTGAGCTAGCATGTTAAAAATCCGTCTCAGCGTGTCAGTCTAGTACCAAGCAGGCTTCATTCATCATTACTCATCATTAATATGCTCTAGTCCTGTGTATGCATGAAATATTTGCCACTGGACGTTAAACGCCATCCAACCAACGTTCAATAAATATTAATATTAAACAGACAAGTCTACACCTGTACTGAATTTGAATAGCTGCTCATAGTAAAAAATGGGGTGGTATTCAATTAAAAACCACAGATAAGACCAAATTGCAATATAAACAATATTTACTCTACAAAATCCGTTAAAAAAAGGTAGCAAATGCTGTAGAAGTTTAGGCATCCCCTTTTCAAATAGTTAAATCCACTTTTAAAGACTCAGTTTTTTTGTTTGTTTGTTTGATTTGGATTTAATGCTACTTTAAACAATATTTCTTTCCTAATACGGCCGTCATTTTTACTGGTGGAGATAGCCGGAGTACCCAGAGAGAACCACCGACGTTGGGCAGGTAAATGACAAATATTTCCAATGCGAGTTCAACGTTTTTGTATTGTACAAACTCATACGCGAACCCCCGCCACATAGGTGATAGGCTACAGTGATCTGTACATGCATTTAAGTTTAAATCAACAACCTAAATCACTCCGCCACCCAGGCCCCAAGACTCAGTTGGAAAGCTACCAATCATCAATAATAAATTATATAAGTTATACGTAGAATGCAGAGCGATAATTCGTTAAAATTCGTAGCAATAATATCATAGAAACCCCCCACACTGTTTCCAACTTATAAAAGGACAGAACGAGAAAAAACCAAACGGTCAATAAGAAGGGCTTAATCCATACACCAGGGAAACCGGAAAACAAGACAAATAGAAAACTAATAACATAACACAGAAAACTAATAACATAACACAGAAAACTAATAACATAACACAGAAAACTAATAACATAACACAGAAAACTAAAAAATAATCAATGAATACACCTATAATCTGAAAGTACGGACATCACTAAAATCCGGGTTTAAAAAACTACATTATTGTTGGTAAAAAGCAGACATACTTTGTAAAATTAAACATAAAATCGAACGAATATACAAAAAAGATATTAATAAATATGTTAGTATTGACAATATGATTGTCCACTCTGGTGGATAGGTTCTCCAGTATACGACTGGCATTCTAATGGGCACTAATTGTGCCCCTCCTCCTTGCCGACCGTTTTGTCACTCTTTAGTGGCAGGCTTTTCATCAAAGGATTTTGCATACAAAACAGAATGCCACTCTCTCAGCCTAAAAGTTGTAATCATAATTTGTATACAATACCATAGTAGCTTCGCCATCAAACCCATGAATGACTCATACTGGATTTGGAAATGGAAATTGCAGCGGATGTTTTCAAGAAGCAGAAACTTCTTATAATTCCGGACCACCTGAGTTCATTTCAAATTTTTGGTGGTACCTTACATAGATTTATGGACAATATTATGTATAAGGAATTCAAAGATACAAGAGGGGCAGACAGAAATCGTTAAGTCGGAAGACAGAAAAGACCTTGGCCAACAATTTAAATGAAAAAAAACTTAGAGCACACAACATTGCACTGAAAACTAAAGCTGGAATAACACGAACCCTACAAAAACAAGGGTGAGTTCAGGTGCTCCGGAAGGGTAAGCAACTCCTGCTCCACTAGGGGCACCCGTAGTGTTACGGTGTTGTGTTTGGTCTCGTTTTTCCCTTTCTCTGCCAATTTGGTTTTTTTCTTGCTTCCTCTTGTAGTCGTAATATCCTAAAGTGTTATCAATTCAGCTTCTATAAAGACACTTACTCTACTTATTATTGTTAGATTGGTTAATATAATGAGAAAAAAATCATCGACAAAAATGAGGGAAATAAGGTGAATCGTCATGTCGGATAGGGACGTTTCCTTACTTTCGATATGATCATGATAAGATCAGTCAAATATCTAAAAACTTCGTCTTCAACAAAGAAAGCATTGCAATGCACTTATATCAACAGAAAAGAAATCATTGCACGTTTTTCAGCAGAATATAGATCGAGTTATCATAACTTTATTTTGCGTATAAGAAGTTAATAATTGGATAAGATACATGCATATTAACTGCATATCGCATAACTCGTTGAACAGCTGCGTCCTGCTCTATAAAAAGTCCCAGTCCCTTAATAATGTGTTAGATATGTTATCAAAAGTCATTAAATACATGTAGTAGTCGACTATTATATGTGTCTACTTGTACGTCGTCACGTTGTCCTAGACTTGGTTCAAAACGAAGAAGGACCATAACTATTGGTTATCGGCAACACGATGACTTTCTTTTCCAACATTCACATCTTAAACTACACAAAATTAAATGATTCTTTATTTTTTTTATAAATAGACGAACGGACAGACGGCTATTGGTACAATTTTTATTTGTACAACGGGTATATCGTATCGGTAAATAAACATTCTATTTCCGCAGCAACAAACTTCAGTTATGATGTACAGGCCCTCGAGCACAGTACCAGATCGGAAATTTATTACATATGCACGGCCGATTGAATGTTGCAAAATATGAACGGGAAGTTTACAATAGTAAAATAAAAGTCATCGCTCTTGTCGTTCAGCTTTGTTTTCAATCCGATCTATTTCTTAATTTCTAGAATGTCGACGTGTGTGCCAATATTCAATGACTGTAGCATTATTGAATTCAAGATGAACGGGAAAGATGTGATTGACATTGTCAATGATCCAATTGGACGTGTTTATATGTTGACACCGTAGTAAAGGAAAACTTGGTTTCCTGACCGGTTGCTTTGGCGTTTTTTTAATTGCAGACAGCAACTGCGATTACCATTTTGAGGTCGATAATTTTGTTTTATCTTGTATTAATTTTAATTATATTTGTTGTTGGTTTTCAGTATCTATCTCAAGTGTTAAATCCATTTCAACCGATTTGTATAGAGTGTTTGTATTGCTGTTTTGACACACCAATGTTCCAAGTTAGGGCGAGTTTTGAGCGCTCACGGCATAACGAACCAGCTGAGAAATATACATACCGTACGAAGGCACAAAAGAAACGTCATCGTGAAGGAAGGGTAACTTAAAAATTGGGATTGACAAAAATCATCCCCCGTGTCGTAAATATGATGGAAATGGTTGGATCTCGGACTTCCTGTGTTTCGGTTTTAATGCTACTGAATCTTAACAAATAGCATATTTATATTCACCATATTTATTCAACATTGGTAAACTTGTATTTTTTATCTTTATCCCAAAAAGAAGCAAACTTACTTTGTTTTTGATTACAGGCAAACGGTCCTCAGCTAATTGAAACATATTGATGTATTACGGAACAGCCCATTCGTGTTGGCGACGAGTGAAGATTTTAACCTTAATTTGATCTTGTTTACATTTCTACTGTCACCATCTGTTTAAAAAAACTCCGAATATTTGTTAAATATTAATTTTATTTAGCTTGTCGTCGGTTCAAAGGACTGAATCTATGAATAGTTTACACTTCTGTCTTTTTCCTCTTTGTTATAATTTAGACTTGAAATGACTGATGTAAATTTTATGTCGTTTACCACACGCATTTGTCATAGTCTTTGTTATTCTAGTTTGACATTTAGGTTGGTTCTCTTTTTTTTCTTTCGATTCGGCCTTATACGACTCCCGAAACAATACCTTCCCACAAATAATAATTAACCGTGTAAACACAATAAACTGCAAAATTAATATTCATTTAATATAAACAAGAAGAAAAATATAAACATGATTTATTTACATAGCTGCATTTAACATTTTGATTTTAGAAGCTCACGGATAACCGTACCAGTAACAATTCCTGCAATTGAATTATGGCTCTAATATGATGCATAATGGTCTATAGATGGTTACACCCACAGCCAGTTGGTCCGAAGAAGGCAGCTGTTGGGTTTGGTTGCCAGTTGGGGTCTAGTTGTTTTAGAGCATTTTCAACATCTTCTTCATTAACCCCGTTTTGACTAGCTACTTGTGATAAACACGGACAAAAATTATAATCTTTACAGGTCTTCAGACTGGTCTCAACAGCATTGGTCAGTTCTCGAAATTTTATAGCATCACTAAGGAGTGTTGCAAATGTCTCTGACGTCACTATTGAACAGTCTGGACGGAACGATGCTAGGCGAATGTAGTCGTACGTCTGTTTTGAGGGAAATTCTTCTGCTATTACACAGATGACATCTTTATCAGTGATGGAACTTCCAAAAGCTGCTATTTCTTGATCACTTACTCCGAGATATGCGTTGTGAACTGCATCTACGAGTTGTGTCAAAGATTCATCCGCGCTTTCATTAACAGTTTTGATTACAATTTTTCGCATTAGTTTTGACTTCCTTTGCAAAACAGCTTCAGCACTATATGCGGCAAATGTTGACGAGTTTACGTCACAACGTGGACGAAATGGTTCTAATGGAAAATAGTCGTACTCAGAAATGTCCGTACGTAATATGGACACGGTACACACGATGTTATCCAATTCCAGCTGAATGCCATAGTTTTTTATGGTAATTGAGGAAAAAAATCTAAAAATACTTTTCATGTCATCAAGGATATCATTAACAGGTTCTCCATTTTCAGATTTCGACAACGTATTGTTATATAAAATTACACGTGACCTCATCTCGTCTTTTATTATCGTCATGTTGTTATCAACGTTTTTGAGAAAAGCGATCACTGAAAGTTGATTTGAACTCAACGAAGTCTTATTTATATTATCAAAATCGATCGTGAACAACGGACTACTCTTGTCAACTGGTAGTTTTGCCAAGCCAATAACATCGGAAAAATTACTGTATTCCGACGCGTTTATCATTAAAGTTTTAAACGGTAAGGTAATATTCTTGAATATGTCTAAGGTGTCTCTCCAAAGCATGGTCGTATTGTTTTTTTCTTCCATGAGCTCTGTTAAGTTTTTCTGTAAATTTTCGTAATACAACTGATAACTTTCTCGGGATTTTTTCATTTCCTGTGCTACGTTGCTCCACTCTTTGATGCTGACAAATTGTTGGATGGCATCTCCTAGGATACCTATTCCCGTCATAATGCCCTGAGACCAAGTAATTTTGTAATTGTTCACGAATTTGTTGCGAACTGTTGGATTTGTTATGAATTGTTTCACGGCGGAAAGTTTTCCAAGTGGCTTTCTAAAAGTATGAGCTAGTTTCCCCTTAAATCCTTTCCAGTTCTTTATTCTACCCCATTTCTTAACGCTTGAACCAAAATCCTTCAAACTCTGTCCAAAATTCCTTGCCATTTGTTTAAATGCTTTCGGGACGAGCTTTAATTTTTGTTTAAGACCTGGTTTTGTTCCGACTTCAAGATCTGCCCCTTCCATTCGCTCCCACAAATCCGCATATGTCGTTGCAATGATATCTTCGTTACTAACGGTGTTGTAGGCGTTTTGAAAGGATTTTGCAAATCTACTGACAGTTGTCTCCACTAGGTACTGTACCGCCAGCCCCAACAGAGCATTCTGTTTCTGTGCTGATAACATCTTTTGGAGGTCAGCCAGCCTGTACTCTAATTGTCCCAATACTACATTTAGATACTGTTCAAAGGTCAGATTATTAATTGAAGAAAGAGTAGGTAATTTCAATTCTAGTTCTGTAACTAAACTATCTTCTAACTCCTGAAGAGTTTCAACAATTTGCATTGTATGGTTGACATAGTATGATATATAGGCATTATTTGTTGTGGCTGTTTTTAAGTCGTAGTACGTTTGTTTAGACTCGACATACATTTGCTCATATTGACTGACTGATCCTTTAATCAAATTGTCCAGCCGTTCTATCTCATCTCTGTCAGAACATATACTGGGATAGAAGCTACATCCCTCTGAAATATACAAATTAAAGTTATTATACTAACAGCAGTTTTTTATGGTATGTAGGAAGAATGATAAAATCGCTATCCGATAAAAAAACGCATTGTTGACTATTTCTTTGGTGCCAAATAACTATTGCTTTAGATCTGGCCCCAAAAAACATTTCGGCAATTTCGTATCACCATAGATGCTTCCGTTGGATAAAATCTCTATGACGTAATTATTAATTAAATAATCAAGACGTCATACACGAATGTGAGTAGCGGCAGACGGCCATAATTTCCACGTTAATGGTTCCTGCAGTTTGAAGCAGGTTTTGAATTTGTTGCTTCATAAAGTTGGTGTTTTTCTTGGTTACCTGTCCCATTTCAAGAGTTTCTCTACATATTGATTGTCTTGGTGTAGTAGAACTGTAAATGCTGAAAGCACCAACCTATAGTCTTTTTTAAGGTTTGTACAAGTTTATATATAAAATAAGATGTAAGGGCATCTAGTGTGTGGCTATAAGTATTACATGTTTAAAACATCTAGTGGGGAGTAAGAATGTCATAGTTTCATTTAATTAGTCGCCATGGGTATAAAAATAGTGGCATGACTGTCCATGAGACAGCGATCCAAAACAAAAATGACAGTCGAATTTAAAATTCCATACGGCATTCAATAATGAACAGGGTCCATACCATTACGACAGCTGTAAAAGGCCCATAATATACAAAAAGTGAAACTATTCATAAAAAACGACGTTCGACATAATCTATTGAAAAATGGGTGGACGAATAACAATAAATGACTATTAAAACAAGGACTCTGTACAGGTTCCTTGTGGCAGTAAAACAATTATTTTAACTTCAAAAGCGAAATACCGAATCTGCGTTATATGCGTACCTGAGGAATTTTTTTAGTTTTGTTTAGAATTAAATGATACTATGTATTACACCCAAACTGCAGTCGCCTGTTTAAATATTTCATGCACATTTTAAGGTATCATATGCAAGAAGTCATATTTCTATTAGATATACCGGTATAAATTTTCAAAGCCTGACTTTACTTAGTTAAAAACAGATAGATCGATATAACAGAGAAAATAAAACAAATTCTTACTGAATGATGGAACAAAGTTTCCATTATTCTTAGCGTGATTAAGCGGTTGGTTAAATTTTAGTAATACTTTAACCAATTTTTGTTGGTTAAATTTCTGCGTGAAATTTCCCGCGCATTCTAGAATTGATTAATTAAAACCACTACTTCTAGCACGAACATTATAAATTTTTGTCTGTGAGTTACTTTAAACTTAAGTACCATTCTTTGCATGTTAAAGAGATTTTTCTTTACTGAACACTCGCTTTGTCCCCATCTGTTCATGGATGACGCCACGCCACAAGCACAAAAGATGCCGTTCGTATTCTTTGTACTTGCATTATTTATATGTGAACTCTTTTTGAGGTAAGAAGTGTATGCACAAAATTTTATATTTTTCCTACGTGTCGTTTTCTTGAGTTGCAATGTATTCCTCGGTGATACCATGGACAGGCAGTGTACCAAAGAATAGGATTCCCAACACAGACTTGAAAAAGCAGCGTTTGGGTGGTTTTATTCACAGGAGAAACAGATTTTCATTCTGTTACCAGTCGATTATGGAATATTTCTCCGCAAGTACTCTCGATAATTAAATTTTCAAATTTTAAAGCCCCAGCCTAGGCTCACGCTGTAAACCTTAAAAATTTAACTGTCTCGAGTGGAGAAACTCCGCAACTGTCTAGAAACAGACGGAGAATCTATAGATACGACTAAAAGCATTTTCTCTGTCAGATAAGCAGATTGTATGGAAACTTAAAAAATATAGAATATACAAAAATAGCCATTTCTATGTAAATATCAGTGTAAGAAGACAAGGGCGAAAGAAACTTGTCAGACAAAAAATAATTGGCCCGGTTGCATATTTGTTAATGAACTACTTCCGTTCGTGAGGATAATCAGCAGAAAAGCATCGGTTTCCTTAAAACACCCAAACTACTATGTTTAACTATTGTCTAGGTCCGAGCTGTTGTGTTTTTGTTTTTGGGTATTACATTATAATGACTGAATCCGTCACCGAAATCGTTTTTTTTAGCTTATATATAGTTTCAAAAATGGTTTTTGATCTTGTTATCCTCCTTTTCCGGTCGTTCCTTCCGTTCCATTTTCTAGAACGTCAGCCAAAATCGAGTTTATGATTACGACGATAATCATTTTTCCGGGCACGGCGTTTATTTCTCGTGTAATCTGGTACCTTTCAGGGGAACACTGAAAATATTTCCAAAAGAGTTAACGATAAAGAGGATGTTGTATGATTGTCTATGAAACTGACATCCAAAACGTGTAAATAACAAACATCTACAGGTGGCCCTTAATCTTTCTATGTTGGACACATATCAATACCAAATAAAAATAAAAAGTGATTGTATTCAAATATTACAACTATCTGCTAAATAAGTATACAATGAAAAACAATCAACATTTTAACATAAAACAGCGAAGTCAACTGGATTAAAGGTTCCTGGCTTGGAACAGACAAATACAGTATGTGGCGGGTTAAACATGTTTGTGAGTACTCAACCCTCACCTAACTTCGGACAGTGGTGTGACAAAATGACATACGAACAAAACTTTTTTACCTTTGGTCGTCCGCGTGTCCGTACAATGACCTTTGTCCGTCCGTACAATGTAAATTATAGACATTCAAAAGACGAATCTTTTTGCTACTTCAGTTAGTACTCAATGCTTGTGTAACATAAACATTAAACTAGAATACAACAGTCTATACCTGATAATGCAGCTCCAAGAGTCAATCCCAGACTTGTCACTCTGACTAGTATAGAGGCTCCTGTGACTAAAATTAAAATGTATTCTAATTTAATTTACATGCCCCTGTTTAACTTGAAAAAGAATTACGACAGCAAATGTCGGTCATATATATATTATATGTTATAAGGGATCTTTACAGGGGATACAGGCTGATATTTCCTGTCAGAGTTTTATATAGCCCCTGAGCCAAAGGCGAGGGGGGAATATACAAACGCTATCCTTATCCCCTGTTAAACCCGAATAACAAATATATTCTGTAAAAGTAACCCTTGTAAGATGCAAGAAAACATTACTTATTCTCATGGCTGAAGGATTACTTCTCGATCACAACTGCCAACAATTATGCAACCCAAGAAACTTACTGCTTGAATCGCCACACACATTTTTTTTCTTATAATAGTTTTTTTTTGTAGAAAAAAATATGTGAAGTGATTAATAGATGCCATTTTGAAACTGTTTTAATATCCCCGTCCTTACCCAGGGAATACGGTCTGATATTCCCGGCTTGATAGACCAATCAAAATCCTGGAAATGTTTAGATATTTCTACATTTACATA
>JAULBM010314628.1:0-13902 GCA_032357055.1 Geukensia granosissima | reverse complement strand
TTTTTTAAAAAAAAAAAAAAAAAAAAAAAAAAAAAAAAAAAAAAGAACAACAACGATATATAACATGACATACTTCATAGCTGAACTTTCGATACATTTTGACTTAATTCGTGGCAAATTTCGTTTGGTGTACATTAGTTCCTTTATTGGTGTACTAATTTGATATTTAATAACGGGCCAGTACAATTAGCTCACGTAAAAACATGGTCGGTGCTTCTACTTCCCATTTACCAATCAACTGCTACGTTTCGCCTTGTCTTCCTTAAACTAGTTCTAAAACGCATTTTTGATAAACAAACTGCAACTTGATTTCAAAACCATGAAACAGGCAAACAGCGAAAAACAAAACAAAGCAAACAAAGAAACAAAATAAAAAAGAACAAAAACAAACAAAACTTAAAAAAAAAAAAAAACAAAACCGAAACTTTCTAATTGTAGAATCTCCTACAAAAATAAGACGTCGACATAATCCAAAATGCATGGCCTAAGGCAAAAGTTATCATTACACAAGATTGTCAGCACTTTGGTTTATTGAACTCGTACAAAAACGCAAGCAGATTTTGTGTTTAACCGATTTAGTTGTTACTTTTTGATTATAACATTAAACGAAAATATTAATGTAGCAAAAATACACAACGTACACAATGTATGAAACGTTCTTCATGTTGTTGTGTCTCGTTTGATCTTAATGAAGCTAAATGTACTGACTAAACAAGCACGCAGTCAGTTTAAACTACTTTATTCAATAAGAATATCAGTTTATATGGTGATCATGAAAAGCTACACAAAAAATAATAAATGCTAACACAGCATAACAATATAAAAAAATGTGATCAGTAATTTAATTTAACTTGAAAATTATATTTACAAAGAGGTGTATCTTTGATACTAAGAAAATTACCATATCACATTGTAATACACAATTGTAATTTTAACAAAAGATATTCACATATTGAAATACATATTCATGTATGCAAGAAGCTTGATCATTTGACCAACATTTTGTAACATTTGCAATAGACACCCTTTATAGATAGTAACTATTTCCCTTTATTACCGAATTATTTCTTAATTAGTCCCAAATGTGTGTAAAGTGGGATTTTATGAAAAAAAAAAATAAAAAGTTAGTAAGCAAGCTGGTTTGATCCCGTCGTTTTACTTTCTACTTTGTCGATGATGTACTTTCACTAAAATACGTTTGATGATCGAATCTTTCCCATTGAAATTAAAATGAAGAATAATACGAACCGGAAATATATGCTTTATACCCGGACATGTTTCTATCAAGTGACGATAAGTGCTAAATAAAAATTAACTTCACGACAAAAAGGAGATGATTTTAATTTTCCGATATGGCATTTTGCTTTTTTGTGTCACATTAAGCTACACATTCACGGGGGATATACTATATGTGGTGCGATATTTCAGAGTTTGTGCTTCATACCAAGATCTAAATAATATGGACTTGCTACCTGCCAAATTTCTACTTAAGCCAGGAATCATGATCAAATTTATCACTTCGGCTACTTTATGGTTGCGTCGTGTTTATAAGTCATTTATCACACCACTGCCCAAGGTAAAGGAAGGGTTTAACACTTATTTTAACTTGTAACATACTTTATGTGCCTGTCAAAAACAAGGAACCTGTAATCTAGTGGATTTCGTTATTTTTTGTTTAACTGTTACTTGTTTTACATAGTTCGTGTATATTAAAAGGAATTCGAAGATACTAAAGGGGCAGACAGAATTGACCGATTGTCATCACATTTTGTTTTTGCCTTTTTCAGCTTTGTATGTGTATATTTATACAAAATTGGAGGTCTTAAGGTAACAAATTTCGATTGGTTGTCTCATAGATTATCATACCACATTTTTTCTATATTGGTTAATTGATATGCAACATTTAAGTCAGATTTGGTCCCACTATCGTTATATCACACTGCAATTCTTATATTGTTTGTAACTATTCTCAATCAATCTATTAATTATAGGTTTTACAACGTGCTAGGGGTGATTATCAACTCGTCTTATTCAATTTCAAAATAAATAATAAATGAGTCTATTTTATTATTGTTCTAAAATTAAATAACAAAAGTTGTTCAGCGATATAAAGCTTCCGATATACAGAGGAAGCGAAAGAAAACCAAAAGCGCCTGATAAAAGGGCAAAGTCGCAAAGACGGCACTGTTAAGATCAAGAACAAGATGGAACATAACACAAATAAATATTAAACTAAAATCAAACATACAACTTTGAACAATGTAGACCCACCAAATCAAAACTGGGGATGAACGCAGGTGGTCCGGAAGAGTAAGCAGTTCCTGTCTATGTAAAGACAACCGCCGCATTTGTCACTTTTCCAATTTGGTTTTAGTTATTTCAGAGTAAAGCGGAAGGTTTCCTGGGATCAAAAACTCCAGGCAGAGAACTCGAACACCTTGTTTTTGATTTACTCCACATCTTCACGGGAAAACGTCCATTTTCATCTGTGAAACAGATATTCCATACAGGCCGACACGATTGTGGTGTCGATCGTAAAATGTGACAACTTTAACCGAGGAACAACATATCCCTGTCGGAGCCAGTCGGAGCAGTTTTTGTGTCAGCGACCCAATTTTTTCTAGAAAATCGCTTTTTGGACAAATGCTCTTGAAAAACGTATGAGCTGGGAGATGTTTACGTCGTACGTCGGGGCAGCTAGAATGTTTCTGTCAGTTAATGAGAAAGTGACTATTGGAAAGTTGAAGCCATCGCGTTTGTCAGATAATTTTGTTTGAAGCCTTCCCCCATTATCTAATTCGATATGAAGATAAAGTTATGAGGCAGGCTTGGGAGTGTCTGTTGTGCAGAAGCTGAAATTAATTTTTCTGTTTTTTCTCTGTGATAGCTCCTAGGGAAAGTCTGCCTCTAACGAGTGAGGAAATAGATCGTCGAGTAGTGAAACCTGTTTTTCTTATGATTGTTTTACTTTTGTATGGCAGAGCAAAATGTAGACATTATCAGCTGCTATAAAACAAGTTGTAATCAATATAAAGTCACAAGTAAACACTGATCTCACAACGCAGCCAATAGAAATGACGAAAAAAAATCTTTAAATATAGGGTATAGGCGAATCGAGAACGAGTATTTTATGGACGCCATCATGACTTGGTTGACAGATACGATAAAACCGTGTCCCAAATGAAAGAGGACTTGTTCTCTTGATGTCCTTCCTCTAACCTGATTTGACATGAGCTACATGGCGGGTGTCCTGCAGGAAGCAGAGACTGCTTACTCTTCCGGAGCACCTGAGTCTACCCCCAGTTTTTTGGTGGGGTTCATGTGGTTCATTTGTTTTTTAGTTTTTAGTGTTGTGTTTTTGTCGTTTTGGTCTTGTCCTCGGTGTTCTCTGGAGTTTGTCAGTACTTTTACATTTTCCCTTTTCCTCGAATATCCCCTTGGTATTTCTTGACACATTTGATTGGAAGATGTCAAAATTTTCATTGCATCAAATCATTATCCATGTTTGATGAAGCCAGAAAAATGTGCTGAGATTTATTCCATTTTTTAAAAGTATTTAAATTAAATGTAATTTTATTCATTTGCATGGAGAAAACAGTATTGAATTTGAAGATTTGTTGGTATCAATTTTTATTTGATAGTTGCAAATATCCATTTACTAGCTCTGCAAATGCGTCTCAATTTCAACTTAATTTGGGACCATCAAATCATCAATTGATGCCAGAAATCTAAATCTTTAAATACTTTATTGTAAACTTCTAATTTTTATGTCACTGGGTACAATCAATGTAAACAAGATTACTAGGATAATTGTGTCTGTAACTGTAGCAACTGTGTGGTGATTTTGCTTCTAAACTAACTTTAATGATAATAGACCGGTAATATTTAGGGTATGTTGTTCCACATAGTCCATTGTTTACCTTTGACCTCTCAGTTTACCTCAAGTATGTATATCCTATATATTTTATAATTTTATTAAACTACTATTTAAGTTAAATATGTATTCTGGATACAGAAGTATTATGATGTATCTTGTGTGGTAAGAATGTGTTTGCCAAATTGCCTGCTACTTGCAGGGGTGGATGCAGCCCCCCCTTTTGAAATGCAAAAATGTTAAAAAAAAAGACAAGTTTGGGGTCAATTTTGGTCTTAATCTCCTTTCAAAATTGAGAAAATTAATGAATTAAGAGGTCCACAAAAAGTGCCCGCCCCTCTTTTTTCAAAAGTCTGGATACACATCTGACTTGGGTTTAAGAACATAGTGAGAGAAGGTATTGCCAACTCAGGAAAGGCAAATTGGGTCATGAATGTTAACTGTCAATTGTTTTTTTTTCAAGTTTAATAAGAGTCACCTCTTTTAAAACAATGGGTTAAGAAATCTTTCCATTCAAAAAATTCTAACAAGCAACATCCATGAAAAACTTTCTGGGTTTAGAACTCAAGAAATATGTCATTTGTCAGCAGAAATTCAAATGAAATATATGCCAAGATTTGATTATAAAAACAAAGGATATGGAATAAATGCTTGAAAGACAGCAATGACATTCCTTATTTAAATGAACAATTTATCTGCATTGAGTGCATTTCTGCAAGCTATAATGAAAATTCCAAAAGTGTTTATATCTACTTAAAATGTATACACATAATAGTTGTTCACATCTAAACTGTATTCTTGAATCCCTTTTTGAGATCATTCAGAAACTGTCTAAGTAATTTGGTTCCATGGACACAGGAGACATTTTTACAAAATATTTTATGTTGGCAATATCATGATATACAATGATGTTATGGACTTTTGAAATGATGTGACTAAAGGTCAATTTGTTATCATTAAATTTCTCTACACATCAGTATCTATATTATGTTTATTCTATTGTAAAACTTGATGTTGCACAAACAAAATTATTTAAGTTTCTAATCTTTAAAACAAATTTATTTTAAGATGGTTTTTAATTATTCTATTTCAGCCCTTTGGGTTCTGAAGCTCAAAAACATTACAACATTTAATTAAGCAATTCGTTTTTCAGTTTTGTGGTCTTTAAATTAAGTGCACTACTGTCAGCACAGCTCACTTTGGAAATTGCCTTTTAACAGTTTTGAAGATTTTAAAATTGGATGTAGGTTGCATACTTTTTACTGAAAATATATCTAGGTATGTCGTCATTATTAGTGCAAAATTTTTTTCTTCTTCCTTAGGGGATTTTTTTACTATCGGTGAAAAAGAGGTTTGAATGGGAAAATTACTATAGTCAATTCTTTGTGCTTTAAAAATCAAATTTCCTAAATAATGGGTGTATTACAATATATATGGTGTTGAACTATAAATCATATTGATCTGATCACAAAACCGCCAAAAATTTGAAATTGTGATTTGAAAGGTGCTATTAATAGCTAATTTAAGAAAATCCGCCAAAGTGAGTTATCTCCCATCTCCATGCAAAATCACATAGACAATGCATCTTACCCAGTTTTGAAGAAACCATTAAATAAATTTGCACGATTATTGATAATATATCAATGACTAAGTAAGACTCATATTTTTATTAAGCATGGGTCAATCCAGCTTGAAATATGATTTAAGTGAAAAAAAAGCTGATTTCTGAAGTGAACTGCGCTGACAGTAAATGGATTTCAGTTGTATTTGCACTTTTTAGCTATCAATTTTTCTGCTGATTCCATCACTTCACTTTGATAAATCAGAGAGGCAAAAAAAGAGGTTGCAAATAAATAAATACCGGTATAATAAGGCTAAAGCTTTTCTGTTCATATGTACCTGTCACCAAGCAATTTCAAATATCGTGCATCCACATTGATTCATTACCAAATTTGGGCTGTTTAAAGACAAAATACATTACAATATTGTTTGATTAAAAGCAATATTGACCTCTTGATATAGAAATTGAAAGTCAAAGTAAGAGAAGTCAATATTGTTTGATTAAAAACAATATTGACTCATTGAAATTGATAGTGAAAGCTTTAGTTAAAGAAGTCTATATTGTTTTTAATCAAAAATATCAAAATTGATGTAATGTCAGCTGACATCATTAATCCAATGAAATTACACAAATAAAGTCATTATATAATAACAGAACTTTATTTTACCTCATGTGAACCAAGTCCATTAAAAGTACCCCAGTGAACAGCTACTGATTTCTTTGAATTCACTTCCTTGTGGATTTGTACAGCTTCCTTTGGTCCAATGTGTTGTGGTTTCATGAAATATCTATGGAAAGTATGATTTGATTCCAAGTTAAACCCTTTTGATCTTATATGATAATTCATTTTTGTAAAGAACAATGGCACTAAGGGGGATAATTAACATGTAAAAACTTTAAAAGTCTTTCTGATAGAAATTGATAATATTTGGAAAAAATGTAAGTTATAATTTAGATTCTAATGGGAATATCTGAATAAAATCTTTAATGCATATCAAAAATTACATTTATATATGGACTCTGGTTCATTGTTGAAGGCCATAATGGGACCTAAAGAATTTTAAATTCTACTGTTATTTGGTGGGTGGCTATCTCATGGACAATCATGCCACATCTCCTATTTTTATATTTCCTCATCACATTTAAGAGAAATGAATACTTAATTGCCATCTGTCCTCTAAAAGCCTTTTACTATTTTTTAAATGTATGTAATTTATCTGTTCTATGACATGTATGATTACCAGTTACATAATATGACATACCTTGGATTATAACAACCAATAGGAATTGCTGATAGGTCCATTGGTCCAAACTCCTTACCAATTTTTTTGAATACTGGGCAGTATCCGGTGTCTCCAGAATAATAAAATGTATGTTTAGCTTTCACTACCCAACCACACCATAAACTCTAAAATAATCAAATTACATTAAAAGCTACATGTGTTAGTCATATTTAAGCTGAACACAGTTATATGATAGAAAAAGTAATGTGCTGGACAGTTCTAAAAAAGACAGAGCTATCCACAGATTTGCCGACTTAAGAGCCAATGAAAAACAATATCAAGAAAATGAAAATTTGGCAGCAAATTACTTTTTTTTACCCCTATAAAACAAACCTTCCAAAACTGAATGAAAAATAAACATATTCTTGTTTCTTGTAACACTGCATTTTCAGTCACTTTGAAACAATAAATACCTAAATCTGTAAAGAATGCTACAATGAATACTATCTTTAAGACAAATCCAATGAAAAAAATCATCAAAATCAATGAAATATAATAATTTCTATTATCCTGCAATATAGATTTTATTGTCCATTTTAATACAGTAAAGCTGTAAAAAAGGAGCTTGGTGTAACTATTGTGTAATTTCTTACACACTCATTTAAAACAAATTAAAGTCAGATGAAATGAAAATCTACTGACAAACTGCCAAATGTTTCAATAAGACATATGCAATGAGAAAAATACATATCAATCTGATAAAAAGTCATGTCCTACATTTGGCTGATCTTCATTTTTGGCCTTCTAGCTTTCTGATAAAGAAAAATCCAGAAAAGTGCTTTACGGACAGTCATTGGACAAGAGTTCTTTAAGCCACCTTTTTGGCCCAAGAAAACTGAAAGTGGCTAATATGTATTATTTAATATTGTTGGAATTGAAAGAAAATCCAACATTTTTTTTAGTTTAATTGATTCTACAATGATTACATGGCACATAGAAATTGCATTTAATGTAAAAATACTAAGAAATCACTTAAGCTGATACAAATTTTTTAAAATTTAGATATAGATTGCACAAAAGCATAAGAACCAAACTTTGCACAATGAAAAAGTACAAAAATTTAGTTAATATATCTTTGTGATGTTTTTCTGTAGTCATATCTATTTTGAACGAAACACCTCCAAAAATTTGGGAATTTTACAGAAAATTGTTTTGTTATTGTTGAAAAAGTCAATTGTGCCCTGTTGTTTTGCCAAAATGATCACAATTATACATGTCTAAGTTATGAATATTTAAATGGCAATTATTAAACAACATTTTTACAACAACTTATTGTTGTGTGATAAAATCTATAATATGGGGCTTATTGTACCTACCAATTTTTATATTAATTATAAATGTATGTAAGATGTAGATGTATCTTTTTGTTGTATCTTGGGTTTAAGTAACTTGAGTCAATAGAAAATGATCCTCGCTGTTCCATGTTACCTGTACACGACTGGAATTTTTAGCAATTTATTTTTTGAAACAGTCAATTTGTGCAGAAGTTGGAGAGAAATGAAACAATAAAACATTTATGAAATTAATATGTTTGTAATGAGAAATGTTTGGGGAATGCAATGGCATAAATTTTATTAGGAAATTCTAACTTTTTAAAAAAAAATTAACTATTAAAGTAAGTTAATGTTTCACTTTTTGTTTAAATTACGACGAGATTTGAAATGTTTGGTATGTGAACTATGGACGAGTTAGACATTAAGCTTTAAATATGTCATATTCAAAACTTATATATTTAAAAAGAGTTAATTCCATCAAAAGCATTACATTGCACTTTTTCTGCTATATTTTCAAACAATTTTCCTGTTAAAACAGGATCTAAGTTTATCCTTGATTAAATGCCTCTTTTTTTCGAGAGATTCTTTAATTTATTTTACTTTATCAAATTGTAAATTTATATTTTATTTGAATATTAAATGAATTACATTATTCAAATCTACAGACTTTCCTTGTAAAAGGGTATTTAAAATTTTTTTTTCTCTAATGTGTCAAAATCCAATTTACTGTAAATACAACTTCAAACTTTTGATTAATTCGGCTAAGTACTGTGCAAGAACATGAAAAAAATAAGAAAAGGAGAAGGTTTCAAAGTGGGGAAAAGTTGTTATGACATTTATTCAAAGGGAATAAATTAACTACATGTAGTACAAAAGGGGTCAGCAAACTGGGAATCAGCAATTTGGGCTCTTGTAATACCAAATTTATGGCCTTCATTTAACTTTAGGGGACACAACCCTTTGAGGCTATTTCTGTTCTTACCCCTACCCTTAACCCAGCCCTAACCATAAACTCAATTCTAACCAATCTTTAAACCCTAACTCCTGACCCTAACCAAATTTAACCCATAATCTAACCCTAACAACACACAATATCCTAATCCTTAAGTACTGTGTCCAATTAAGTAAATGAAGGCCCAATTTATAATTCAGTTGGCAAAATGGGTATCAGCAATTAGCGATTCTGCAATCTGGAACACTACCCTAAGACAACCAATGTCACAAATGATCAATACCTAAATAAATATACTGGACTTATTGTCAGATGTAACTGTCATGGCTTTTCAAGAAGTTCACTAGGTTTCTGAAGTATATTTTTTAAATATACATGTATTACCTTCATGGCATCAGTTGGTGTCCTTTGACTCCAGTGTTGTGCAGGAACACAATGAAATTTGAAATTGGGTTTACTATCACTTAACTCTTCACTCTCCCACCATGACATTTCTTTTACATTATTGCATCCATATCCAACAAACCAGTCTTTCATTCCTTTTGGAACAAACCATCAAGTGCTATCACCAAATCTATAATTTAGTTTTTTCACTGCATCATGTTCTAAATGGTCATAGTGGTTATGACTTATTATTACTGCATCAATTTGTGGTAGATCTTCTATTTGACAAGGAACTGGACGATACCTGTACGGTCCAACCAATTGTGTTGGTGAACATCGGTAAAGAAAAACTGGATCAGTTAACACTGTGATACTATCAAACTGGACCAGTAATGTAGCATGTCCAATCCACATTATTTGAATGTCTGATTCTGGAGGGTTAGATAGCTTTTCTTGTCCACTGTCATCAACTTTATAAACTGGAAGAGTTTTGCTTAATTCTTCCTAAATAAAAATATTAAATTTATTAAATACATTTCAAAGCTATTATTATATTTCAACTGGGGTAATTTATAAGCATAGCATGAAAATGGCAACACTTTGACATGAGAAAGTTAAACAAATGAAAACCTCTGTATAGTAAGTGTGGACCTAGTAATGTGAAAAACACTGTAAAGTGCTTGACACAATAATTTGATAATCCATCAATTTTTAAACTTTTACATTTTTAATCTAATTTTCAGCTAGGGGTTTTCCCCCCAAGTGATCCCATTCAGACATTAAGTAGCAATTAATTTAAAAATCAAGCAGGAGGTGATTCGTGCAAATCAAAAACCCGCCAAAACTAAACTTATCTTGTTTGTAATTTATTCACTTTTCTTTATACATAACAAGTCTTTGTTATTCAAGGGTTGTACATTTAAAATATAGATATGAATATAGCCTTTTGCATTACTTATCGTTTTTGAATAAGTCAATTTCTGTCTTGACTAAAAAATGAGTTTAGCTGTGACAGTCACATGGCTTTTTCCATATCCACCCAGTTATCATCCACAGACCTCCATATCAGCCTGAGGTGCTAGTCAAGGGCTGATATGGGTAGAGGGATGATAACTGGGATGATGTGGAAAAGACCATGTTTTAAACTGTTTATTACATACTTGCAGTTTTATTACAGGTAACAAGGTAATTGTAGGTTACTCTGTACAAGAAATTTGACAAGAAAGAGCTTTGAAATTTTTATTGCAATTATGTACATAACAAAGCGGTAAACAAATCTGTAAACAAAACAAGGATTTTCCAGAAATTTTCCGATATTTGTTTTATTTTGTTTCCATCTGTCTTCTGCATGATATATAAATGACCTTAGAGCAAGAATAAAATTACTAAGTTTTGACAATAATGTAAACAGTAAGAAGGTAATTTTAATTGCAGTCATATTAGAGACTGGAAGCAAAGTTTAATAAGGTGCATTGGACACACTTGATAAAGGGTTATCAGCCTGGATGGGCTGCAAGGGGTCTTGTACTTTTGGTTATATTACATTTGCAAAACTTGTTATTGTTGAAAAGTATGTAATCAAGAGCCATAAACCATGAAACCTATCTTTCAGCTTAAAATATTGTTTTTATGTAGGATTGATAACGGTGCATCAATTTTACATGGCCCTGTAGTATATTCATGTAATGAGGCTTATAGCCATTCTCAAGACATACTATATTTACACTGTTTAATAAAAGTAATTATGAAAGAGCATTTCCATTTTTTCAAAATACCCCTATGTGATTGATTGATTGCTGTTGTTAAATATTCAGTGGCAAACATTTCATGCATATTCAGGATGAAAACAAGTTATCAATCAATAAATCAAAAAAGGCTAGCTGGGAGGTTAGGCCAGGGAATATAATAGCCAGAGGATGCCTTATTAGACTGTTTAGGTAGGTGTAGAAAATTTAGCCTTAGCAACTATCACCTAGGGACCACTCATTACAAGCTGTTGCAAAGGGATCATTAAAGTGCTGAGTGCCTGCGATTTTCCAAACACAGGTCACGGCTGTAATGTTCCCATATGAGACAGGTTTAGAATTTATACATCCTGCCCAACCAACAGATGCCCCTTAAAGAGAGGTTCTTTCTCCTGGAAATCAATTTCTTAACCCCAGCTGCTCTCAGGATGGTTTAGTATTTATACATCCCGCCTATCCATTGGACATCTTTAGCAGTGGTTCTACCTGCAGGTGGAGAACCGAAAAGACCTATTTCTATACCCCAGCCACCTTCGGGGCATATCTTTATATGTGCAGTAAAATTACATCACCTGACATTTAATGCATCTTTGTGCACTTTCTTTTAGTGGTGAGTGTAAATGCAGTTACTAAATACAAATTTTTCTTAGTTTTCTGAAAAACTGCTTCTAACCAAAAGTAATGAAATTTTACAAATAAAAATAAACATAACAGAGATGAAAGTACATTATTATCAGATCGGCAAACATCTTAACCACCAAGTGGACACCTAACTTTACTCACTTTTCATTTTCGTAATTTTTCCTGAATAAGATTGTAAATCCACTGATCCTAGGAAAACATATTTCTTTTCAATTATACTGACATTCTGATTATATATGTAGATCTATAAGCAAACGAAACTATCTATTGTGACACATGACAATAACGATACCATGCACAACAGTTACATCATGGCCACATTAACTTCACTGATTAATTTTCATTCACCTTTATTCATAATGGTGGGGATGAAGGCAGATTTCTGGAGGAGGGAGTTGTAACATTGTAAATAATTTGCAGTAATATAGAGATTTTCACTGGATTAGCATCTATAGATTATCTTGATTTGGCATATTAAAACACAATACCTCAGATGGTATATTAGCTTGATTTCTTTCTGTACACTTCATCTTTAAGAAGGGTAGTGCACCAGGTCTGTTCCACTCAGTCCATGACTTTGGCGTGATTATTATAATATTTAGCTCCAAAGAAACCAGTCTCGATAACTGGCTGAACCTCATACATGGGATCATTTTCTTCACTTGCCATTTCTTCAGGATCTTGTCTAAGAAAGCAAACTACATATATATTAAAGATAAGGTAAATAATATTAGTCTTAACTACAATCACTCAAATGGATTAATAAATGGATGAATAATTGAGATTAACATTTTGGCCACCTGACTTTTTTCATCTGTAATTTTACTAAAATGGTAATTAAAGGTGTGTATTTAGCATTCTTACAACAAAAGATTGGCACCACAATTTACATGGATCACTATGGAAAATTCACTTGAACATTTTCTTGTCTGAAACTGCTTGCCTTTCCAAAGTTTTATCCAGCACTCCCATAAAAATGTGAAAACATAGAGAGTCACCACAACTGCACTTATTTAAGCATTATTTTGAAATTCACCTTAAAATCTTCATGTCTGAAACTGCTTGTATGGCCAGATAGTGGGCCAGAATATTTTTTTTCACTTCAGATGCTGGCCAGATTTTTGGGGGACAAAAATCAGGGGCAGATAATTTATTAAAAAAAAACCCAGGACCCCTTCCCCCCATCGAAAATTCAATGGTCTGTGCCTAAGTGTGCAGTTGAATCTTATGACAGTGTTTGTTTTACAGAGTATAAAGACTGAAACCAATTTTATTTAAAAATTTAAATCACAACAGATTTTATAGCTCATAACCGTGCATGATTTAAAAAAAAAGTGTGAAGATTCTATTGCATTCACATAACAACTGAAGATATTCATAGATTACATGAGTCTCATATCCCATATGTGCGAGTTGGCATTACATTTCTGCATTGTATATACACTGTATCATATGATAATCAGTCATATAATACCACGTATATACATACATGTATTGTATTATTTTATATCTGTTTCAATAATGCCTACTAATCACTAAAAGCTGTACCTTTTCGCTTTTAAACATGCCGTTACAATATTTCGTTTGCTTAATATTAGCTGGGAATTACCACAAATAAGGTACTTTTAGTTTCGTTTTCAACAAAGCCATAAAACGAAAGTAAAGTCCCAACAAATCAAATCACATGTAATTTTAGAGACAATCATTCAAAATATAAAATCCAAGATTCGGTTGTCGCTCCAACGTCTCTCCTGTTGAGATAGAAATAAATCATGCTTGTCACATTTAATGAATATATTTAATACTTGATCCTCTGAGCGAGATATTTTTCTTCCGGAATGGATCCGTCATCGAATTCAAATTTATTTTTTTATCCGCCAGATTACCTCCCTTTAATTGTGCTTTTATGCACAAAAATCTCAAGATGCCTCTTCCAGCAGCACTATTAGCTAGGCTCCAAAAACGTGGAATTGTGAAAGAAGAACCGAAGCAAGGTTAAAAATGTCAATTTTGCTAAGGGTTTTCCTCTTTCTTGAATAAATTATGTACAGCGCTGACCCTGGCCTGGGCCACAAGTGAAGGAAATCATTAACTGTTGTAGTGCGTTTTCTTACCACCGAACACCACCGAACATTACAAAACACCACCGAACACCTTAAAATTAACAGAAAAGATATAATATGTGAT
>JAULBM010314617.1:0-13903 GCA_032357055.1 Geukensia granosissima | reverse complement strand
TTGTGATATGCCATGGTGATATCATGCTGTGTTTGCTGAGCACCTCAGTTCTTGTGATAATCTGCTGTGGTGAAATCTTGCTGTGCTTGCTGAGAACCTCAGTTCTTGTAATAATCTGCTGTGGTGATATCATGCTGTGTTTGCTGAGCACCTCACTTATTGTTATAATCTTCTGTGGTGATATCATGCTGTGTTTGTTGAGCACCTCAGTTCTTGTGATAATTGTGATAATCTTCTGTGGTGATATTATGCTGTGCTTGCTGAGAACCTAAGTCCCTGTAATAATCTGCTGTGGTGAAATCATGGTTTTCTTGCTGAGAACCTAATTTCTTATGACATTCTGCTGTGGTGATATCAAGCTGTGCTTGCTGAGCACCTCACTTCTTGTAATAATCTTTTGTGGTGATATCATGCTGTGTTTGCTGAGCACTTCAGTTCTTGTGATAATCTGCTGTGGTGATATCATGCTTTGCTTGCTTTGCACCTCACTTCTTGTGATAATCTGCTGTGGTGATATCACGCTGTGTTTGCTGAGCACCACAGTTCTTGTGATATGCCATGGTGATATCATGCTGTGTTTGCTGAGCACCTCAGTTCTTGTGATAATCTGCTGTGGTGAAATCATGTTGTGCTTGCTGAGCACCTCACTTCTTGTAATAATCTGCTGTGGTGATATCATGCTTTGCTTGCTTTTCTCCTCACTTCTTGTGATAATCTGCTGTGGGGAAATCATGCTGTGCTTGCTGAGAACCTAATTTCTTGTGATAATCTGCTGTAGTGAAATCATGCTGTGCTTGCTGAGCACCTCACTTCTTGTAATAATCAGCTGTGGTGATATTGTGCTTTGCTTGCTTTGCACCTCACTTCTTGTGATAATCTGTTGTGGTGATGTCATGCTTTGTTTGCTGAGCACCTCACTTTTTGTAATAATCTGTCATATTTTGCTTGCTTAGCACCTCACTTTATGAGCTCATCTGCTTTGGTGATATGCTGTGTTTGCTGAGCACCTAAGTTCTTGTGGAGTTGGCAATTCTTAAACCAGTAGTGGAAAATGAAAACCTTTTAGAGTACATGAGACAGAACTGTAAAGGAAAGTTAGACAAATATTTACAGAGATTTTTCTTGATGGGAGTATATTTTGATTGTTCTGTTAGAAATATATGTAGCTGTTGCCTATCTCTTTTATCTGTAGAGTGCAGCTGATTTTGTGAATTGATGCCAAAAACCTTGAACTACATAAGTACTTCACATTACTGATTGACAGCACCATAGAATCAATTAACTTCAATCATATTCTTTTGTTTGTTGACATTGATTCCAGTATATTTTAGCTGGACACTGACCAAAACCTTTAGAAATGTGCCTGAAGAATCTAATTATTCAGTAATCAATGCAAATAGATTGAAAAGGAATTCATTTACTTTTTCATTTTTTCAGGGTACCTAGGGAATTCTTTCTTTTTTACTCCTATAAACCTACAGGTAACTGTCATTGATTTAGAGATATGGAGTACAAACAAAGAAGTTAGGTTTTCTGGTTGCTATTAGCTTTCTATGTGTTTTGCATTTGAATTTTTTTTAAACACTTTGCTTAATATGAAATTAAAAAAACTGCTTTAATTTGTTAATAGTATGTTGATCACCCTTCTTTTATATTTGTTTAAGCAGGCTGGCAATATGTCCTGATACAATGTTTTCCTGTGCCTTTATTTGTAAACCACAAAATCATTCAAATAATGTTGAAACTGGAAATGGGGTAGGGGTCTTGATGATGGGATGGAATAATTTTTTCGAGATCTAAAATGTCTGATTGCCATAATTTAAAAAAATGTTCATTACCTTAAAAGGAATAGGGTCTTGAGAAAATTAAATTAAGATTTTCTTTTTTGGCACACAAAAAACACAAAGTTAAATGTATCACAAAAATATTCAATGTCTCATCAAAGTTGAATCAACAACAGAATTAGCAATTATTGGTTTGTTTCTGTTTCATATCCAGTCATTATTTCTAAGTTACCTAATTTTAACGCATGGTTGCATCTGTTGTGTATTCAGATTCACAAATATCTTTTACTAGCAATAAAATGTGAATTTTATTTGGACAGATTGCTGAGGCTTCAGACTTTCCCAAGTGTTCAGGGACCTCTAAGATTAGTTAAAGCTATTGGGTCACCGTTGGGAAATTTAATAATTCTATTTGAAGGATTGCTTGCAAAAATTGAATTACATTTGCATTATTGACATTTTGTAGCTAAGATATACATGTTTATGCTCCGTTTTATATGCATTGCAGCCTAATTTCTTTCTGATTATACCGTTATCTTGTAGCTTAATATGGAAGACTTCATTCTCTTTGTGTACAATCACTGTTGTTTAAGCAAAATATGAAAGAAAAGAAATATGTTCCACACCCATTGAAAATATCAAAGTCTTGCTAATTGAATCAGAATAAATCATACAAATATTTTGTTTGCTTACAGCAAACCAAATTCTTCCGAGTTGAACATTTTGTATATATCTTTCGATATAAAAAGATATAAGCTGAGAAAATGAATTTATTTTAATATTTAAAAGACTTAACTTAGGGTGGTTGATACCCCTTCCCAAAAAGGGATTAAAAAAGCTGACAAGAAAGTGACTTAAGTCTGAGTAAAAGATTTATTTAGAAAAAGGTGGTAAAGATCTTTATATCATGCTTAAAACACACAATGTACATGTAATCCCTGTGTATTCAAGTGTGTGATGGCAAATTTGTTACACCTGTTGTCAATCAAGGTCGCTTGAAGTAGAAATATCATATTAAGCAAGAGACCCATTTCTATACAAATAAGTCAGTGCATGTATGTGTAACCTAATCAGTGGAACTGTCTTTCATCTGGTACTGTTTCTAGAGATTAATCCAGTTCAATATATTAGTTGTCCTGCATTTTGGACTAGAATATTTCTATTGTTTAATTGTAATATTGCTGAAATTCTAAGCTCAAGTAATAAGAAGAGCAAATATTCCCACAGGACTTAAGTGAAGTCATAAAATGTTATATTGTAAAACATGGTGTTTAATGAAGTAGAGCATTGATAAGTTATAATGGCATTGATTAATGGTGCCAAATGGATTTTTAGAATAAAGTCAAAACAGTTAAATAAAAGTCATCTAAGATATGATTCTGAAAAATTTAATTGCTAAAATGTTCCAATATCGTGTTGTTGTAAGCTGTTGTATTTGACAGGCTGCTTTGTGATTGTAACATTGACTAGACTACTGGATGTATATTGGTTTAGGGAAGTACTGTTTCAAAGAATTTATATAGATATATTTGAAAGTTTTGGATGTAAATTTCTTACTTTCCTACATTTATTACACAAGATTTAAGGACCACAAGACTAGTATAGTGCTTTTCTTTCTTCTCATTAACTATATATAGTTCATGGTTTATTGCTATTGGTAGGGTTTTTTATTTTGTGAAAACAAAAATTTTATAAATAGTCAACAATATAAAATGATTTTATTTTCTTTCATAAAATAGAATAATACTGTTGACAGAGGTTTCTTAATTTTCAATGTATTGATGGTTATAAGAAGAAAAATCAATGTATTTTGAGTACTAAGGGTGTGGTTAATTAACAGCTTAGATATCACCAAGATCCTATTATCAGCTGTGGCAGTCTAAAATTAATTACAGATTATTTTCTATTGATAAAATTTTCTATTTTTGTTCATGATAGAAGATTTTGGTTATGAGCTTTGCTGAAAGTGTAAAACTGTCATTTAGTTTGGTAGTTGGAAGACATCATATAGTGCTGAAACAGAAAATATTTTTGATGTCTGTTTTCTTTAAATGAGATCCAAAGAGGTAAATATTTGATATACTGGCTGAAATCATACATCAGTATTTGTCCACTAAGCCAATATTCCAGGCTCAAAATGATTATATTTCAAAAATTCAATTCAGTGAGGAGGAAAATCAAGCACCAAATAAAATGTTTTCCTTAAGTATTGGTTAAATATTCATGACATTTGTCATGATGTATTAACTCATTAGTTGGAGTTAATTAAGTGAGTTCCTGCAATTGACCTCCATCCCACAGATTGATCTAATGGACCAAACAAGTAATGAACTCCTAGAGCTTGTGATTAAATCTATATTTCATAGTCATATCTGTATTCAGTAAAAGATACAACAGAATTTTGTTCATATTGATATTCCATATCCATTTTGTAATGTCAGATTTCTAAAAAGGACTTTGATCAGATATTTTTCATACTCGATGTGATTAAGTGTAATTGATAGAGAACTTAAGGCTTTTCTGATTTATTCTAGTAGAAACAAAGTTTCAAAAAAATAATTTTCATTAATAAATCTAATCTTCAATCAGCAATATTTAATTTGGTGGTGGATGGCACAAAAAGGCCATGAGGGAATGGTTTTCAAAATAATAACTTTTGAACAGTTAATTAGATCTTAACCAATTTCGGTGGTATGATGGCCAGTATGCAGTTTGATGAGCTTATTCTACATGTATAAAAATTTCCAGCTAGTGACTGAATGAAAAGACCTTATAAGACATACTACTTTCATATTCACCAAGCATTTATGATGACCCTGTGGAGAAGGCAAAATAAGTTAATTTTCTGCTCACTTAATCCATTGAAAGATCCTATAAATACACTGAAAATTTAAACCATGACTTAGATTGGTGTGTTATTGTTAAGTCTGATAGCGGGGTGACACATAAGGCTCACTGGCATAGTCCGCGTCACACTTCTCTAATCCGTTGCTCCTCCTTAACCACTAACAGAATTCAACACAAAACTTTCACATAATCTTCTGTAGCAAGTAAAGTATTGCACTATCTTTTTATTTTTTCTTTCCAAATCAATATTCAAATTTTGATGGCCATTTTCTATGATGACATATGTAATAATGCTGAACAATTGGGGTAACCATTCCTTATCCGCTACTCCTCCTTAACCACTCAACCTTACACATAATATTCATTAGCAAATCTTGTATTGCACTCTCTATTTTATTTTCTTTCCAAATCAGTACTTTAATTTTGGCAGCCATTTTAACTTAAAAATATGTAATAATGCTGAACAATTGGGGTAACTGCTACTCTTCCTTAACCACTCAACAGATTTCAATCAAATTTACACATAATCTTCTGTAGCAAGTTTTGAATAAGGCTTTCTCCTTCTCTTCAGTTGTGAATGTAAGGTTTATCAGTTACCTGCCCATGGTCGGTGGTTCACTCTGGGTACTTCAACTTCCTCCACCAGTAACACTGACCGCCACAATATGACTGAAATACTGTTGAAAGTGGAGTTAAACCCCAATCAAACAAACAAACAAATCAATTGTGAATGAGTTATCTTTTTGTCTTAGCCTTGCAAGGCAAAGTTATGGTAGTTGACACGTGTCTTCTGAAGAAGACCCAATCGTAAGTTGGTCTATGGGAGGACAGAAACATATGCATTTTGAGGTCAGTAAGGTCACAAGTTTACTAGTGTTACAGAAGTAGAATGCATTTTGATATGCTTTATGCTCATTTCAAGGAGTAAATATCTCATCACTAGCTTAAAGAATTTGCCTATCAGTATGTATTTCAAGAGGATGTTTGTTTTGCCCACATTGTACTTTTTTTTATAAATGATTGTGTTAGTTTTTTAGAATTTAATATAAACGTCTCTCCTCTTTGTAGAATACTGTTAATTCAGAAATTATTGCAATGTTTTTATTATTGTGAAAATTGCAACAAAATAAGAATTGCAATAATTAAAACTCGTATTATTGATTTCTTCAGTAGTATTCCACTACAAATTTTAAGAAGTCGCAATAAATAAAAGTAGCAATATCGCCTAAAATTAACAAAGCGCAATATTAAATGCACACAATAATTTCTGAATTTGCAGTCTGCTGGTGTCAGTAAATAGGACAACTCTTATTCTTCTTTGTGACAAATTAAGTACTGTTACTAGGTCTTCGCTACTGTGGAATACCACAAACTTTGATCTACCTGGAAGAAAGAGGATTTTTTTCTCAATGTTTTAATCATTAATCATTTGATGTTTGTAACTGTAATATTAATCAGGACTGATCAAAACAATGATGAGGAGATATTAACGATGTTTTTGACATCAGGTAAATGGTTTATCTGTCTGTAAGTCTAATTCCACATACCCAGATCTTTAACTAACTTGAAAAAGATGTGATAATTCAAATTCCATTTCTTATCCATTTAGATGACTTTTACTTGTCAGACAACCATTGCACAAAACATGCATTAGAGTGAGCTGCATTATATTTTAATGTATTCCTTTAGGATTTACATGCACATTAGTCTTATAGGTGGTTTGTGAAACCATTGTCTGATCTGTTGGTCAAAGAAATACAACATTTAAATATGAAACCAATATTGGTTCTCAACATAGATTAAACAAAAAGGCAGCTTATATTTACTTGCCTTCTGAATAACTATCCCAATATAAAAATGCTGAAATTTTGAATTAGTTATGATATGGTGTTCAGACTTAATACCTGTGTATCTTTCAGTTTTTCTAAAATTGCACCAACAATTTAAATAACACCTTCAAGCATTTTCTATGTGCTTAAAATTTCAGGTAAAATCATCCAAATTTAAATATTTGAAATGTTAACATTTTATTTTTATCTTCAGAAAGAGTACTAAGACGATATGGTGACTTAGGAGGGGAGGTGCACTTAGTAGATTTAACACGTGGTGGGAATGGATTAGGTATCAGTCTAGCAGGGAACAAGGACCGCAACACTATGAGTGTGTTTGTAGCTGGTATTCAGCCCGACAGTGTGGCAGCTAAAGATGGCCGTATTGAAGTGGGAGATGAACTGTTGGAGGTAATACACATTTAATTAGAAGAAGCTGCCTAATTACTAGCCTACATTCCTATATGATAGTGAAGAGCCCCCAAAAAATTAAACCAACTATAATTTTCTAAATTTTCATTACAGAACTTTTGTTCAATATTTGGCTAAATTCACTACAAGCAAATAACACGGATTCCATAAAACAAATCAGAAAACAAAAATTTTTACCAGTTAAGATATTTTAAATAATTTCGAAATTTAACAAGCTTACTCATTAGAGGCTTGAGCACTAGTAAAAATATTTAATATTCTACTTTCAGGTCAACGGACAGGTTCTGTATGGCAGAAGTCATCTGAATGCATCAGCCATTATCAAAAGTATCTCAACCAATGTTGTCAAAATAGTACTTGTAAGGTATAACTGATTTTACATACAATAAGAAAATTGCAACCTCGTATTTTCCTGGTATCAATTTTTCAAAACTGCATAATAAATTTGTAGGTAAAAGATAAATACTTAAATTCAATCTTTTCCCTTTATTAGTAAACTGTAAGAATATGTACTAAGGGACTATTGTGTCATTATACCACCATCATTTCAAATTTTTCCTTAAGAAGTCCATAATTGCAGTTAAAAGATAAAAGAAATGATTTGTAAATTTTTATTCTTACTGGAATTGACATTGAAAATATTCAGTGTAATTTACCAATTAGGGTAATGGAGAATAAATGTGGTCTTATACAATGGAGATAACATATGTTCAAATCAAGGGATATAACTGACCAAAATGTATGGCATCCTGAATTAATTTGATGTTCAATTATCTTTTTCCTGACTTCCATTTTATTTTTTTCTACCAGTTAATTTATCTTTATTTTATTTTATTTTATTGTTTCTTAATGATATATCTTATGTTCAAACAATATCGCAGTATTTTTAATAAAATTTGTAGTAAAACAAATAAAGAATATTTGAAATTGAGACTGACAATATAACCTGGTTCTTTAGTGATGTAATCTATGCTATACACTGTAAAAGCCATGTTTTCCGAGGTAGTAAAGTAGGAAAGCGAATGCAGTGCCTTTCCTTTTAATAAAAATTTTAATAAAAAGCAGTTTTCATTTTTGTTTCCAGTTGAAATTAATATATCTTAAAGCAGTATTTGTAATTATTTTCATAAGTTGCTGTACAGTGTGTCTTTATGTGTACCCTTTCTACAAAACAGTATACAGTCTCCCAGCATAGCTCATATTCGTTCTGTAGACTTAATCCCATGAACTCTGCCAAGGGTGATCTTCCATGACAGTTAAACTCTGCCCTTTTTATATGGACATGAGCTACTGTTTACCCTGCATAGGTCAAAGTTGTCTGCAAGTAAATGTGACATCATTTATAGGAATGGTTTATCCCCATAAGAGGAATCCCTGGTAACCTGTGGCAGAGTTTTCGACTGACATAGGAAGGCAGATTTTGCTGCAGAGATTGTACAGTATGTGGTTGTACCTTATATTTTACATCATTAATGAGCTTTATATGGATGTTATATGGCCACTTGACCAATATTTTGGCCCCTTGTGTACCTAATGAGAAATATTCCTGAAAAGCGTTTTGTAGGCAGATGAATTCTTAATATCTTTTACAAAAAATCTCAATGAGGATTGGTTAATGTCTTTATTGCATTTTTCCCATATCCTTTATTAGCTCACCTTATCTTGAAGGCCATTTGAGCTTTTGCTATCCCTTTGCATCTTAGTCTGTCATCTGTCAGTCAATATTTACAAAAAAAAAATCTCCTTTGAAACTGCTCAGCAAATTTGGACCAAACTTTGGTTAAATGGTGCTTGAATGGTCCCTACCAAAATTTTGCCTGGCATGCCCACCGCCCGTTTTTATACTTAAAAAAGAAAAGGGGGTTGGAATATTTTAAAAATCTTCTTGTTTGAAATAATAGAGCTAATTTCAACCAAACTTAGGTGGACTGTTCCTTATACTGTCCTCTACCAAAATTTTGTCCAGCATTGCTCTCCAATAACCAAGATGGCCACCTCAGTCTAACTTAGGTTTATAAAGGACCTTATGGGAAATCCACTTGAAAATCTTCTTGTCAGAAACTGCTGTGCCATTTGCAACCAATTTTTTGTCGAATGGTCCTTTGGAGATCCTCTACTAAAATTTTGTCCAGAATTACTCCCCTTGCAACTAAGATGGCTGCTGTTACTAAAAAACAGGAAAAGCAGGTTGTTATATTTTAAATATTTTCTTGTTTTTAACAACTGAATTAATTGTTACCAAACTTTGGTAAAATAATGGTCTTACACAAAAATCATGTGTGGCATTCCTGCATGCCAACAAGATGGCTGCTATAGCCATACTTAGTTTAGTGTAATTTAAGACCCTATGGTAAAGTTTTTTGATTTCTTCAAAAATACTGTCCCCTGCCTGACAACTGACTCGTTATAAAATAGGACTCTAAATAATCTCTAATGTAAAACTACTGATCCAGTAGGGATAAGACTTTTGTAGTTTTCATAGTAGGTATCTGTAATTAATGATTTGTTTCTTTGTAGAAGAGAAGATAACTTAGAACAGATGGCTGTCAAACCATTACGGTCATATCCCCCTGGCTCTACAGAAGTGAGTGACATAAAATTCAGTTAAACATTATCATTTATGCAATAATTATTTCAGTTTTGGGGCTGCAGAACTTATTTCAGAATGAGTCTGGTAGAGCATCAGTACTTTCTTACTTAAATTCATGTTTAGATTTAAAACTTTTGAAGGGTATTTATGGTTCCATATGTTGAGGGTTCTCTTGTGTCAGTTGGAACAGGCATAATATTGCTGCATCAATCTTCATGCTGACCTGACTGAATGTTCCCCATGGATCTGTGAATTTCCACTCTTTCTGTCAAAGAGCATACAAATAGAATATTTTGGCTGTACACCAGATACAGTTATCATGATGAGTTTATAAGTTGGTAGGGAGACATTTATTTTGTTTGGTCTGGTTTAAGTTATATTATCATAGTTTTCATATTTGATGCAGGTAAACTTTTTAACAGATAAATCCATTTACTTTATTTTAGGTCTTTGTTTCATGAAAATTTCTGAGCAGATCAAGAGATTAATTTGTAAATATAATCTTGATTAACCATGGGATTCCATTAGATTCAATAGTTCTAAAGTGCAGGTGCTCTATTCTGTTAACTGAAATTCCAGTGAAATATTGGGATAAGAAGCATTGCAAGATCACAGATTATCAGATTTTTACATTTATAAAATAATTTGCAGTGAATTTTTATTTGTCTTAGTCATTGTTAACTACATATTTGACTTCTGTATTATGTTTCTGTTATTAACCATTTACATATAAACTGTTATCACTCTAATTTTTCAACTCTCCATTTTTCGACACTTGAAAGAGTAAGGATCATTTAGCCCAAAAATTTTGCTAGAAAATGAAAATTGCCTGATATCTATAATTCTATATTATTTGTATTGAAAAAATGTCCTTACAAAAAAAATACATAAGAATAAAACTTTTCACAACTAAAGATCTATCAAGTTCAAATGTTTTTAGTTTAAACATATTTTATTTGCTACAAAGTTACAGCAAAGCGGATAAGACACAAGTAATTCCTACTTATGTAGTCTTCTCCGATAACAATATTAACAGTAACAATATTAGCATGCAAACATAATTACTTTATAACATGACAACAGTTGAATATCCTTGGAACATATGTATGTAAAATGAAAAGGAAAGTTAAGATACATGATGAGTGAGTGTTGATTCAAAATCTACTGACAATTTCACTATAGAAGAAGGAATCTTTTCGACATTTTGATAAAGACAAATACACTTTTAAATATCAGTTCATTTCGTTCTGTGGAAAGAGTAGTGCTTCCTTGAGTCAAAAGGTTAAGATTTATTATGCAGTTGTCTGGGGGCCAGTTAACAGTTTGAAAAGGCATGGTTCTATCATATGAGTATGCAGAACATTAAAAAAAGAAATGATAAGCATTTTATACATTTGATCCACAATTATTGCAGGAGGGACTATTCACAATGTGTACTTTGAACAAATCATTATTAAAAAATGAGACATAACATCTTATTCAAGTTGGTATAACTTTGAGCTTTTTTGGACCATAAGCATAGTGTGGAGGCACAGAGTTTAAAAGGAAATTTGATTTTTTTTAAATTTATTTTTGAATTTTGGAACGAGTCTTAGTTCCTAATGACAGGGTGAAAACTATTCCATTTCCTAATGGTAGATGGGATGTACGATTCATTTGTCTGGGAAAGTCTACAACATGGAACAATCAAGTCTTTTCCATTCCAGAGGTGATATACAGTTGTACTTTGTATATATGTGGGTAGAAGATTTCGCAAATAATTCGGTGCAATCCTGTTTTTGTTTTTAACAATTGGGAAATAACACCTAAAAATTGAGTCTTCATGTCGTTATCATCAATACAGAGATTGCAGCCTTACATTCGCTCTTGTTGTTTAAATCAATATGGGGATCACAGCTAACATTATATCATTTTGTTGTTTTAACAATATGTAGATCGCAACAAAAAATCCATTAGCATGCCGGAGATAACAGTTTAACTCTTGCAGATGTTTAATCAATATCGAGATTGCAGGTAACATTCAGTTGATTTTCATCAATACGGAAATTTCAGCTGATATTCACTCTTGTTGGTGGTTTAAACAAGACTTGGATTACTGGTGAGGTAAAATCTTGATGGTGTTTTCAACAATACAGAGATTTCAGCTAAAATTCACTTCTGTTTTGGATTTAAATGATACGGGTAATGATGCTAACAGACTTTTGACTTTGTATAAGCTTTACTGTAACTACTAAAGTACGTTTTACTGAACTGAGTCTCTCATGTTTTTGCTATTATTTCTTAAAGCAATAACACAATCTGAAAAGGAAATTTAGAATGAGATTTAACTATCTTACCGGCAGTAGAATTTGGTGTGCGAAGTATCTCACGTGTCGTTGTTTGTCCTGTGCTCATGTGAAAATTGCTGATTTTTGTTAAAAATTAAAGTTCAGACGACGTCTAAATTCTTGCATTTCGTGTTCCGCGCAGATTATTTTTGCTGGCACTACGCATACATATATGCCAATAGATATGAATTTAATCAAAATATTTTTCATTTTCTGAAATTCACAAATCTTGTGCGCAAATATTGTTATAAAGGAAAACGACAAAATTAAAAAATTTTCCATATGAGTGGAGGAAAACTAAGACTGAAATGTATAAAAATTTCGAAATATACAAAAGTTACCGGAATTTTTTATCTGTTGCTTTTTATAAGAATTATGAAGATTCCTCGAAAGGATTTTTCTAAATTTGATAAAAAGTGAGAGACTCAGCTCAGTGAAACAGACTTTAGTATTGTTTCTGCCAAACTGTAACTCGTTTAACACCCTATAAACAAAATGTGAATCTTTCGTCTGTAATTGAAGAAACATTTTAAAGGTTTTATGTGTAGTTGAAACTTGCGTCAGTATTTGAAGAAACGTTGTAACTTAAAACAAGTGAATGTGTACATGAAATCTTGTTTCTATAATTGTTTTGCAGTGTTCATGTCATTGGTACGGCTTAAAAAAAGTGATATTAATTATCAACGTCACGTGCAATGGACTGGATTTTTATTAGCGGCGTCACTATTTAGCTGGGGTTTTCAGACAATATGTTAACATGGAACACTAAAATTTGTTAACTGAAGAATTAAAGAAACAAAATCTTACATTGTTAAAACATTGATAATCGTATTTTTTTTACAATATCGATAGATAAACCTTCGGATTGCTCAACAAGTCTCGAAATAGAATGCTTATTTATCTCGACATTCAATGGCTTACAATGTAAGATTCTCTATGTCTGTACGATAAGCAACGTTTTAATTCGTTTATCTATACTTTTAAACACGTCAGGACTTGTGTCAGCATTTGAATGAACAATGTCATTCGTTATGTTTTCTTGAAGAAACTACGAGACACTTGTGATTTTGTCGTGATCTTTGCGGATATGATTTTTGGGCAAAATTCATACTAGCGTGATGTCATTTTTTAACTTAGCACGACATGTATGTTAATATGCCCTTCCTAACGCAATCAATGGAATGTTATAATCAAACTCAAACTTCACATTCCAGTTATCTTTTTGTTCTAAATTAATAAGCGCCTGAAAAAACCCAGTTTTTATAGGTTTCGTATTACTCCAGCTTTAGATTTTAGTGTAGTGTTGTGTGTACTATGTTTGTCTTTAGTTTCATTTTGTTTGCCATGGTATTCCGACTGAACGATTTCGGTCTTTTACTTTGGTATCTTCAAATAAACATCATTTTGTTGCATTTATATAATTCAACGGCGGTTCCGGCGTCATCTCCGCTGAAAATAATATAAATACAGTTTACTAGCCACAATCAAAGGAACTAAGAAGGACTTAATATCACAAACGAGAAGTATCTTATTTAACAAACTAATACATAATATTCTTTTGGTATGCAAGGGTATTTAATTTTCACACTTCCTAGTGGTCGATATTCCTCAAAGGTTAATAAATCACATTTACCGGCAAATCATTACCTCAGTAGCATTAGAACCAAAACATAAGAAAACCGTTATCAAAACGTAGTAAACAAATACTCAAATCCAAACAAATTGAAACAGAATGCAACATCTACAACTACAAATGCAATTCTTTTCGAAGTAATTTTTAAAATTGTTATTGATTCAAATAAATAAAGTGACTTTAATTAATGTAAACCGATTACTTTTAACAATAAAATCAAAATCTATGAAATTTTTCATAATAAAATTCGCCAAATTGATCATGACCAGAAATGAAAACACGACACTGATCATTAAATTGTGTTCAGGTTTAAGTTTTGAAAAGAATTAAGAGGTATTGCTGTCTGAAGATTCAGTAATTAGAAATATTTATTATATAGAATGTTACTATACTCTATGTCAGAGTTTGTTGGAACGGCTAAAAACGTTATGAAAGAAAAACTGTCTGCCGTATTCTTATAA
>JAULBM010314606.1:0-13905 GCA_032357055.1 Geukensia granosissima | reverse complement strand
CCCAAAAAAAATTAATAAATAAAAAATTTCAATCAATTCAGAGAACACGACATTCGACCTTATCTTTTTCAATAATTGTCGGTTTAATGTTACTCTGTTAAACAAGGCATGTACTAAAGTATTCTTTTGCATATAGCAAACAGTGATGATATCAACCAGACCGTTACCGTTGTAGAAAAGATAAAGTACAACAGACACGGTGACCAACATCAATATACACGGCATCTGGACCTCACTGCATTAGTTATTGCCTGTCTGTAAGTTTCCCACTTTCATTTATTTGTAGTGATTGAGAAATTAGGTAAAAAAAAACAAACTAATAATTCACTGAAAAATATAATATCTAGACTAAAACATGCAGATAACATCGTTAGTCGTCTACTAAATTTATCATTGATATAAGGTTGCAACCTTTTGAGTTTGTCTTGCAAACTTTTGTAATGTTATCAATTCTGTAATCTATACAATATTTTAAAATTAAAATCTTAAACAAGTAGAAAAAAGGATTTGATTTGAATGATTGTTTTTTTCCCCTCTCTCTCGAGTTTCTCTGTCACCGACTCTTATACTAATTTTTTTAAATGATTTAATTTCTGAACTTATTAAGATAGTTTCATTCAGTAGCTTAATGAGATGAATATCATCCTAGCGAAAATAGATCTGGGTTTTGCACAGAGTTATAAAAGACTATTTATATATTCGTAGATGGAGGGACATCAAACTTGTTAAGCAGTTGCTTGCGAAAGGCGCCAATGTAAACCAATTGGCAAAAGGTGATAGACACACAAACTACTCCAACAGCGTATCACCTGTCTACTGCGCTGCCAGTATTCTGGAGTTTGATATTGTTAAGTTATTGATTGAGGCAGGTAAGTGTTAAAACGTCAGTTTACAATTATAAGTAAATGAGACCACGTTTTTTGTCAATATTTGTTTGTAGCATCCTTTTAATACGCCATAAACAATCTTCGGTCGTATTATGGTATATTTTTAACATGCTTCACTTCAAGAACCACAAGTAAGGTCTTTTCTTCCATTTTGATGTTTTTTTTTCCAAAAATTTAATCCACACACTATCGATTGGATATCCCATTTGTCATAAAAAGGGAGCGTAGGGGCCAAAGTCCAATTTTACAGGGAAATCAGAAATGTTAAATTTTATCCGATTAAATTTGTCTGATTGAGAGCTTAGTAAGAAAGTTAATGAACTTTTTTCATCCCTTACTGTTTTTGAGATTAAAGGTCTCGGAATGCAATTTTAGCATGATATTGATTTTTTTATTTGATTTTAATGGAGTTTGTCTTTAATGATTTACTGGTTAGAAATAAAAAAAAACTTCTCTTTTTTAAATAATAATTACCGTTTTTTATCAAATGACCTGAAGTGAACAAAAAATGCAATTTTGCTGGGGATGAGAATTTTTAAAGATTTTTCTGGATGGGATTTTATTGATTTGCGTGCTTCAGAGCTTTTAAATATTAATGACAATATTTATTGTTGTTTTCTTATAAATAAAGAATAAATAGCAGACAAAGGTCTAACCACGCTATATTTGATTATTTTAAGAATATACATATTAAAATAAAATTATGAATATACCGTGTTTTATTATAAATTGATTTGATGTTTATCACCTCTTGCAAAGTTTAAATTTGAAAAAATACACGCTGAATATAAACACAATGATCAACTTAAAACAATGTAGCAAAATTTATGGTCTACCGGCCGACAGAAATACTAATAGTTATTCCAATTTAAAAGTCTTGAACAGTTACTAAAAAATTCATGTCATGTCAACACTAAAATAACTTTCCGTCGCTGTACTGAAAAGATGTCCATACATCCACTACATTAATAACCGGAATGATAACAAAATGGCACACGGAAATCGGTAAATCAAAGGACTAAAAAAACCACGGCCAACAAAACAAAATGAAAAACAAAACATCAGTTCCCAATGCACTTTACAGAAAAATGAAGCATTAGCAACACAAACCTATGGTAAGGAGGGTAGGCTCAATGTTTTGCCATCCAGCAATCCACTCATGTGAAACCCATTAAAAAATCATTAAACGGCATGTTTTTTTTAAGACTGAGGATTCCTTTCCAGAAGGACCACCTCGGTGGTGTAATGGTTAGCGTGATCGCATTGAGGGCAGAATGTCTTGGGTTCGATCCCCGGCCGGGTCAAACCAAAACAATAAAATTCGTATTTGCTGCTTCTCCTCTAAGCACGCAGCATGAAGGTGTTAAACAAAGACTGGTCGGCCCAGAGTCATAATATGTCTGGGAAAAGTGTCACATCTTTCTGCAAACTGTTGCTTTCGTGAGCTAGCACGTTAAAAATCCGGCTTAGCGTGTCGGTCCAGTACAAAGCTGGGTTCATTCCTCATTACTCATCATTGATATGTTCTCGTCCTGAATATGCATGTAACATTTGCGACTGGAAGTAAGCACCATTCATTCATTCAATTCTTTCCTTAAGCCCAAAAACATTAACAATGATTTAAGTCATGAGTGTTTGTTATTGTTCTAAAGATAACCGATACTCTATTGTGAAATTTGGGGAACAACACCACACATTTTCCGCAATAAACATTATCATTAAATATACACAACAGAGTAACTGTTACAATACAATAATTGACATGTTTTTAAACAACAACAAGCTAAAGGACAAGTAAAATTTGAAATTAAATAGAATAGCTCCGATTGACGCACTCATCCAATATAAAATAACTTAATTAAGAAATATCCTCTATTTAAGAGCGTGAAAAACAACATTTTTTATTTCTGCAAAAGGTCCTTCATACGAATAAAGAAATACAACTCGATGAGAATGTGAGTTCAGTTAGTTTCCATGGGAACGCCCAGATTTTTATTGAACGCTGTCCGACAAACGTACAAAATAATTTTCATTTATTTTCCAAATATGAACTTATGCAGTTGTTGAAAAGGTCCTTTAAAATATTGCCACATCAGAGGTTCAGAGATCCTTTATCTTAATATGGTATATGGGAAATTTAAAAAATCCAACATGATATTCGTATTAAAATTACCACTGTCGGTGCTGATTAAATGAATTCTCTACTAATCTACATTTGAATTTAACAGACTGTATTTGCATAGCGCGTAAATTGAGGTAACATATATTAAAAATATATATCATATTTCCTAAAGGAGCAGATGTCAATTTCTTTAGAGGTCTGCCACAATTCATCAACTTGCAAGAACCACCAGATACACATGCCATCATTAATCCAAGGTGGATACCATTATTTAGGTGTACTTATCGGTCAAGGGAGCCACAGAAACTTCTTAAGATATTAGACTTGTATTTAAAGGCTGGTGTAAAATTGAACACAACTTCATGGGGACCATGCCTTTTCTTAGGGTAAGTACTGAATTTTTATAAAGACACACATTTGGATTCATATCTCTGCAATTTACTTAGGGAATAACTCTGTAAAACGTGTTAATGAAGTATCATTTTATATTCAAATAAATGCATCTTGGTGATCAAAATTTTTGATGAAATTACTATATATCTATTGAAATAATTCCAGAAAAATGTGCGGTTCAAATTTCTTGAAATTTTCATGGTTTCCTTCTTTCATCAAAGTAAATGTCTAAACAAAATATAAAAAAAATAACGAGTGGAATTTATTTTCGTGATGGTGTTGGGTACCCCTTTAAGTCTTTATCCTACCTTGTCCTTTATTTTAAATCAAGAATGCAATAGGATTGTCAACAACAAAACAAATATTGGGTTTTTTTCAGAGTTGAATATGAATCAATTGTGTGATAATTTGAGGCGGTGGGAATGAAGCCATTTTAATTTTCCGCTTGATATTTTCATACGGGAATATGGACACCTCTTATTAAGACTAGAAGGCTAAGACTGTCAGAGTGAGGTTACAACCCGAGATTTACCTCATAAGTAGCTTTTTGTGATGTACAAGTAAACGCATTGTTTTATACTATAACACCTGATTAAATGGGAGTAAGTCCTTTTGTAGACTGGTCGATTAGCAATACAACCAATCATATTGGTAAAGTCAGTTTATTTATTAAGTACTAGTAATAGCCCATGATTAAAACACTGAAAATACGGAAAGGCCTTGAAAAGTATTGCACTAAGTAGTGGTCTCTGTCGTCGGATTTGGCTTCCCATTTCGATTTGTTTGGATTTGAGTGCTTCCTTTGCTATATTTGAATATTTGACTTCCTATGTTTCGGTTTTAATGCTACTGATGAGAAGTTACTCTTTGAAATGTACATTTAACATTCCTAAATTTTCCATATTTATTTAACATTGGTAATTTTGTATTTTACAATAACAGGCGTGGAGCATTTGACAAAACTTGAGTACATGGAAAGAAATTATGTTGAAGATGAAGAAATATGCATGCAACCTTGCATAATTGATACTCGCGAAAATAATAAAGTTGATAATGTAATGAGTTATGGAACAATGATCTAACACTTTACAGCAAAAAATCAATTGGTACCTGCGAGGCATACTCAGCATTTGACAAAAATCACGAAGCAGTCAAGTCAATTAATGTAGAGTCATCGGTTACAAAAACAGAAGGGGTCCCGTCACATCTCCTTGACTTACTAGAACGAAGTTCAAAACACCTGGACACAGAACAACGGGAACAGTAATCTGCCCTTCTCATCAGATTTCAAGATATATTTTCAAAAAACATCAGATGATATAGGACGGACTGACTTTGTAACTCACAAAATAAATACGGGCAATGCCATCCTAATACGACAAAGACAGAGGAGAATGCCTATTGGCAAGAGGGAAATAGAGAAGCTGGAAGTAGAAAAGATGTTGGAGCGGGGTATCATAGAGCCTTCCAAGAGTCCATGGGCTTCCAACATAGTCCTTGTTCAGAAAAAAGATGGGAAAACACGGTTTTGCGTCGATTATCGAATGATTAATGATGTCACCGCCAAAGACGCGTATCCTCTTCCAAGAGTAGACGATTGCCTCGAGTTGCTCGCCTGGGCAAAATGGTTTGGCTCCACTCTGGTTCTTGGCAGATTGGCATGGTTCCAGAGGACGAAGAGAAAACAAGCTTCCTGACCAGTCTAGGTTTGTACCAATTTACAGTGACGCCCTTTGGTTTGGTTAATTCTCCATCAACATTTGGGAGCCTGATTGAAAACGTACTGGGTGGGTTGCAATGGAAGGAACATTTTTTATACATGGATGATATTATATCCATAAGCACCTCCTTCTAGGAAGGCATTTCTCGATTAGGACTTATTGGATGCAACCATCAAAATGCATTTTCTTCCAAAAGCAGGTACGGTTCCTAGGACACATTGTGTCAGAGTATGGGATATCGACGGACCAGGATAAAACAAAGGCAGTTGATGACTGGCCAGTCCCACGCTCTGCAGAGCAGATGAGAAGTTTCCTCGGATTATGCTCCAACTACAGGATATTTGTAAAGGGCTTTGCAACAATAGTAAGGCCTCTCCACAAGATTTGTGAAAAGGACAGAAAATTCCAATGGTCTGAGGAGTGTCATAGATCTTTTGACCAACTGAAAGCAGCTTTGACCAGTACATCTGTTCTTGCATACCCATTACCGAATGTTCAATTTATACTTGACACGGACGCAATTGACAAATCGGTCGGTGCAGTACTGTCTCAAGTCCAAGATAATCAGGAGCGGGTTATTGCTTATATGAGCAAATCTATGAACATTCATGAACAGTCATACTGTGTGACACGCAAAGAAATTCTAGCAGTCATAACAGCCCTCAGGACTTTCCATTCCTATTTATATGGTCAAGATGTGCTTTTACGCAACGATAATGCTGCGGTGTCGTGGATGAGGAATTTGAAGTAGCCTAACGGCCAAACTGCAAGATGGTTAGAGGAACTAGGAACATATAACATCACAGTAGTCCATCGTGCAGGCAGGGGTTATTCCAACGCAGATGCTTTATCTCGTCGACCATGTAAATGTACCAGACAGGAATCAGGAAATCAATCCATCGATGATGAAGCAGGGAATAATCCAAATGAAGACCAACCAATCAGGAAGGAGTTGGTACGCGTTTGTACTAGAAGCATGCTGAATAATAGGTACAGCGTTTCTACCACCGGAATCTTTCCGGACGGCTTCGATCCAGCTACCATTAGACAAAGCCTAAAACTGGAAGACGACAAATTTGCATTAGTTATGGCGCATCTGGATGAAGGAAAATTCCAACCCAAATGGAATGAAGCATCGCCTAGAACCGCAGCACAGAAGACCGTATGGAGGCAATGGGATCGTCTCACCCTCAACCAAGAAATCTTGTATCGGAAGTTTTACAATGATGATGACCAAAATTTTGCAGGATATCAACTTTAGCTTTTCGTTCATCTGGTGGTCATCTCGGGCCAGATAAGATGTTAAGTAGAGTTTAACAAAGGTTTTACTTGCCAGCAATGAAAAAGTCAATAACAAAATATTGCAGGGAATGCGATTCATGTGCCACACGAAAGGTTGTTGTGCAAACCGAGCCCCTTTGGGCCAAAACGCAGTCGGAGAACCAATGGAGAGGGTTGCTGTCGATGTCCTTGGACCATTTCCACAAACAAAGCAAGGGAATCGGTTTATACTTGTGTTGTGTGACTGTTTCACACGATGGACCGAAGCCTATGCAATCCCAAACCAGGAATCTATGACTATTGCCAAGACAATAGTGAATGAATTCATCAGTAGATTTGGCACTTCTTTGCAGATTCACTCAGACCAGAGTAGACCCTTTGAAGCTAAGCTTTTTAAGGATATGTGTGATTTATTAAAAATTGACAAAACAAGATATTCAAGTCAGCATCCTCAATCCAATGGAACAGTCGAACGGTTCAATCGAACTCTTTTATGCATGCTAACGCATTACTGTCAGAAGGAACAACATCGATGGGACGAAATTTTGCCTCAGGTCATGATTGCATACAGATCAACTATTCATGCTAGTAAACAACAAACTCCGAAGATGATGATACTAGGGAGAAATGTTATTCTTCCAATGGAGACTATCATCCCTCGCCCTCCAGAGTCGGAATGCTATGAAATAGAAGAATACATTGTACAGAATTCATTGACTGATGCTCATGCAATTGCACGGAAACATTTACAGCAGAATTCTGAGTACAAAAAGAGGTATTATGACTTAAGGGCAAAGAAAAGGGAATTGAAACCAGGACAGCCAGTCTGGTTGTATGATGCGTCAAAAAGAAAGGGTGTTTGTCATAAGATAACGACAAAGCGGAAAGGCCCATATGTAGTAACAAGGAAAATTGATGACCTCACTTACCTAGTAAATAAATCCAAGAAACAGCTCGGGAAGGCTTTCCACATAAACAGACTGTTAATGTATCAAGGAACAAATCCACCGTCTTGGTACTCCACGAGAAAAGCTCAATAGAGGTCGTTTTTTTTATCTTTCTAGTTCTGCGGGTCGTTGAGGTTACAAGTTACGCAGTAACCTGCATGATTCAAACGGATATTTTTGTACTCATGGGCTTTAGGCACTATGTCGGGGACTGAACACGGTGCAGGGATATGCTAAAAGCATATGAAAACGACAGGGACAGAACTGGGTCAAGTAAGAGCTCAACAAGGAGGGGAGCCAAGACGGGAGGATAATTTCATTTCACATAGACAGATGAGTGACACATGGGAGAATTTATCAGCAAGCCATGAAGGGGAAGGATATTATTTTTTGTTGGACACACACACATACATGCACACACACACTTACACTCGGAATATTTGTCAATACATTCGTCAAACTATGCTATATAATGAGACAGGAAACTTACCATTCTTAATTCATTTACTGGATGAGACCAGCATCTACCATTGAAGTCAAGTGTTGGTTGTACCCAAAGACGTTTTCCAACAGGAGACAGTTAAAGAACAACTTTGCAGCAGCTCCCCACAAGAGGCTGAGTTTATTATGTGTGTGGTGCCAAGAGGAGGAAAGTTACATGAGAATGGTGGACCTGAAAGAACATGTTTTCCAGGCATCGAAGCAAAGTGGAGTGAATGCCAAACAGCTTCCTGACAGAAAATAATTGGTTCTGGTTTGCAAACTATCCAGAGACGAATGCAAAATTGATCAAACCTTGAAATGAAAATGCAGTGGAGGCTATAAAGGCCAGGATTGAGGTACTGGATATCAGGAGGAGTGGGTTAAAGGTTGGAGATGTGAAAAGACACTGGTTAAAGGGACACAGGAGGATAAAGAAAGGGGCGCGCCAAAGAAGATGTGTTCACCGTCAAGACCAAACCTCTACGAGGATCTACAATATAAGGCTGTGGCATTGGGACTGGGAAATTGCACTGCAAATTTTGACTTGAATCTGGGGGTAACGAGGAGGAGTCTTAAGGCTGTACTTGCCGATGAGTATATGAATGACCCTAGGGTCCTGGAAGCCCTTGTAAGGAGAATGACATCTTTGCTCCCAACTAAATATGATAACAGCATACCATTTTCAAAGGAGGTGGAAGCAGAAGTAAAACCACTGATTCGAGTTATAGTTGCAAGGAAGCTCCATATCAAAGTAGAACACATAACCACGATCATGACCACCAAGGAGCTGTTTCCAGCGAAAAAGAGAACGATAATGCCGTTGTCAACGTTGAGGACTCCCTCAACATCGGAGATAACCCTTGACGTGGACTCTGGGAATGACAACACAAGAGGCGAGGAACTTAATGGTGGAAAGAAGAAACCTGAAGCAGATGAGACCAAAAAGAAAGAGACAAAAGATTAAAAAAGTAAGAAAGGGGAAGAGAATAAAGCAGTGGAAGTTAGCAAAGAGCGGGACACCAAGAAGGAGAAGAAACTGAAGGAAATACAGGAGAAGGAAGAGAGAGTAAAGCAGATTGCAGAACAGGAAAGGGAGGAGAAGGAACTGAAGGAAAGACAGGAGAATGAAGAGAGAGCAAAGCAGAAATCAGAACAGAAAAGGAAGGAGAAAGAACTAAAGCAAAGACAGGAGAATAAAGAGAAGAAAAACAGAAGGCAGAACAGAAAATGAAGGAGAAGGAACTGAAGGAAAGACAGGAGAATGAAGAGAGAAAAGCAGAAGGCAGAACATGAAAGGATGGAAAAGGAACAGCAGAAAGCAGAAAAGCAAAGGGAGAAGGAACTGAAGGGAATACAGTAGGAGGAGGAGGAGAGAGAATGGCCAAAAGCAGAACAGGAAAAGAAGGAAAAGGAACTGAAGGAGCGACAAGAGAAGGAGGAAAGAAAAAAGAAGAAGGAAGAACAGGAAAAGATGGATAAGGAACAAAAGGAAAAGCAGGAAAAGGAGGAGCAGAAAGCACAAGATCGAATGAAGCAATAAGAACAAGGTCAATTTGAAATGGAGGAAGACGAAGCAGCGATAGGAAGTCATATCACTGATGGGGTAGAGAGTGCAAATGTTAGAAAACATCAACAGGACATAAACACCTTGAATCTCTCATTAAATAAAGGAGAGGAAGCGTTGAGAGGAGGCATGCCCCTATTTCCAGCAGCCCGGTGGGAATGGGGCAAAGAAGAAATTATCACACTCATCACGGTACCGACAACCTTGAAGTGGCCTCTCAAAGGATGGAAGGAGAGGACCCCTAATCAGAGATACTCCAACGGGAATTTGCCAGTATGGCCTTGGAATTGATCGAGGGCATCCAAGCTTCTATGTCTAAGGGGGGCTGCTTATTAAGTATAAAGTTCCTGTCAATTGTGAGTACGTCAAAACTTGTGTTTAAACAAAGGTTAGTGGATCAGTTTGTCAGCATCTATTTGCTGATATGGAAAATTCTTCCAGAGGAACATTCTTTGCGTCCTTTAAAACATGTTTTACTCTAGAGAAGTATTTGACGAATCTTAAAGCCACAGATCGTTATATCCTTTGCAAATTTAGATGCTCGAATTTTAGAATTCCTATTGAGGTCGGTGGAGGAGAAATATTCCTAAACAGGATCGCAAGTGCGAACTATGCGACTTAAATTCAGTTGATGACGAATATCATTATTTATTTGTATGCAGTAATTACCACATTAAGATGTTACGGGAAAAGTATTTACCGAAATATTACACTAAAAATCCTACTATACAAAAATTGCAAGAACTTGTATTGTATGTAAAATTGAATGTTTACTTATTTGTTGTCTGTCTTGCAAATGAATTTCTATATATGATTGTAATCCTCTTATAGCACCAAAACGTGTGCCTAAGTTGAATAAAGTTGTCCTGTCTTGTCTTGTCTTATAACTTCCTGGCGTTACGTGGTTCCAAATCACCAGAAACTGAAGAAACATCAGAAAATGCTGAGAAAACTAGATTCTATTTGTACCATGAACTAAGAGACATAATTCTTCTAAGTAAAACCGATGCAACTACTGAACAGTTCGTTTCCATGGTTGAAAACGCAGTATACTCAAGGAATTTCTCCTCGGACCAGCTTTGTCAAGAGATCACCAGAAGAGGAGTGTCCCTATGACTAACAGAAGAACTATAACTGTTGATTTGAACAATTTGTGGCCAATTATTTTCTATTCGGTTAATAACATATATATTAAAACTTAGTTATAATTCAGGAGAATTTATATTCTTAAGTTGGGGGAGTGTTATATACTGGATGTTACTTCACACAAACTTAATTTGTAGGGGGGTGGATTTCATATGTTTTGTATTGGTCAGATAAATTTGTGACTGTTTAGAGCTCAGCTGCCCCATATCATTGTCTCGAACGTGGGTACCAACCTCATAAATCAAAATATTTATGTCATATGCTATAAATTTAAATTTAGGACTCCAATTTTTGTGGAATCACTGGCAAAAGAGTAACTTCAAGCCTAAAGGATGAATATTTTTGAATTTATAATTTTTTAAGCCAATATAATGGTTTGCAAGTGATTCCAGATCATAGTGGTAACTGCATACAAATTTATAATGCGCATGCAGTATTGTAAAGTTTTACGGGTTATTTTGTGAATGTTTACATTTTTGAAGACAGACGCGGCAGGGTCATTTAATTTTTGTCATTTTCATAGGATATCTGAATCTTAGCAGGATTCTGGAAAAGCTACGGCTAGATCACAATTTCTGTAAAGCAATTATTCCATTTTTTCTTCATGAAAGGACTTTATGAAGTCACAAACCTTCTTCATTAAGTTTTTATGTTTTCATCTGTACACTGCCATTCTACCGGGGAGGCAACTACGTAAAAACTTCTTGTTTAAAGTTTCTTGGGCGGTAAAATTTGATTATTTAATCATTTTTATGTGAACTCAATTATTGTCTTAATTGAGTAATTACCCTGCAGGACATTAGTGTTTTTGTATTTATTGATCATATTGATGAACTATACGTTAGCGTATTATTGTACTATTTGCGTAACATCTGTTATATTATTACGCAATGGTTGAAGTGGTGTCCGATTATTTATTTTACTTAGATATAGAAATTACCTCTATATGGTATTTTAAGATAACGGACAACTACCGGACCATTTGAGATAAATGTTTTAAGTTATTTTTCCATATATTTCCAAACTAAGGTTCCGGTTCTCCCGAAAAGGTTAATTTGGTCATGTGATACTTTCCAAAGATTATAAATACGCGTCAGCAAATCAAAATTGGCAGATAGCCCAAAGCTCTGAAGGCGGCAACATTCAAACTAAATAAAAAAAATAAACTATAAATTCCATCGTACTAGGTGAGAATCTTAAGGAAATTACTTAAATAATTTAGAGCTTTGAATTCATGCACAGTATTATTACAAGCGGACAAAACAATACAAAACGGCCAACTCTACATATACACAAATGGAAAACTTATATCCCAGGACTCACGCTCGAACAAAAGAAAACTATATAACGCCGTTAGGGCCATAACACAATAACAGGAGGCAGTAGTACATTTTATTCAATATACAAGTGGTATCAAGAATAAACAACAAGTCCCTATTTGATCAACGAAATCACACAATTCAACAAAAATACAGCTCTTAAACACTTATAAAAACTATACAGAATATATTTTGAATGTAAACCGCTTAGTAGGGGACAGGATACCCGGGTGGCTTACAGTATTTATAAGCATTGAGAAAGGTCAAACAAAACTCATAAATGACATTCTGACACGAGTCAGTTTTCGCCTAAATTCTTGAAACTCGGCATAGATTTGAAAATATAAGTAAGCAAGCTGAAGTATGAAATAAAAATGATATGTTAGGGCTTAAAAAGAAAGGCCGCACTTAGTTTGTAAAAAATGTCAGTCATTTGCAATTGTAATAAAGGAAAAAATCAGATATCTTTGAATTAAGCATTTTTGCACAAAAATGTGGGTTTCACAACTCATAAAACTAGCCATCGGATAAAAATCTTAAATCGGATACTTTTGTAGTTTGGAGTAAAATAATGAGATTTGCATAAAGATTTTTGGCATTCTGGGTTTGGCTTTTGCATGCAAGTTTCCAAAGTTTCGACTAACAAAATGTAAATATTCCATATTTATGATCAAGTGTATATAAGCAGTTCATAAGTAGCTTGAAATGATGAAATTTCCGCTGTTATTCTTTTGCGTAATTTTTTTAAAATGTCAACAATCGAGTCTAACATTCGAAAAATATCATTTCACGGAACCCGGCATTGATGTCATAACAACTATGAATGGTCGATTATTTCAGCTTTTTCCTCCTATTTAAAATATTTCAAAAATAATATGTCAATGTAGAAAACACATCGTACCGCATGAAGCATGAAAATAAAGGTTACTCAATTTATAGATTTCTGTGTGTGTTTTGGGTACATAAGTGTTTCGATGGTTTCGTGCTCTTAGCCATGGTCTCGCCCCCCTCACCCCCCATAGGGCGGCCTGGGTATAGAAATAGGCCGTTTAGTTTTTCCATCAGCAGGTAGAACCCCTGCTAATGGAGCGTCCGTTGGTTGGGCGGAATGTATAAATTATCAACACGTCTCGGACGGGAACGTTACCGCTGTGCACCGTGTTGGGAAACTGCCACCTCGAAGCACTCTAAAAATCTCTTTGCAACAGGTCGTAATGAGCGGTCCGTAAGTGACCTGTTGTCTAGGCTAAATTTAATTCCCGCCCATACCAAAACAGTCCCAATTTGGAAACCTGTGGCTATTAAATGTCCCGGCCTTTCCCCAGCTAGCCCCTTTTTGATTTATTGTTTGATAACTTTTTCACGTCCTCAATATGTTTAAAATATTTGCCACTGGACGTTAAACAACCATCAATCAATCAATCAAACCATAGTCTATTCAGTCATTTTTCGGTTGCTTCTTTGTTATCGTCGAATTATTTTTCAGATTATAGGTATAACATTCTTTCTGTGTAAGATATGTTCACTTCGTTAAAAGGACAACGGAATTATGAAAGATATACTAGGAAGTGATTTCTGGTTACTTTTATTCATTTTGGCTATTGTGTACCCCTTAAAACGAAGGGCTATGATTGGCTGTCTTAAAAATTAATCTCACTTTGGGTGAAAAACTTTCACATTTTGAAACATCGTTGAAAAATCGCTGATCATAAAAATTTTAAATGTTAATGACGCATATTAGGCCTACTCATCATTTTGATGATCATTTAAATAATTTTTAAATATCTATTTATCTATCTTTTGTGCAAATGCTCTCTCTTATATCCCTCTCATATTTCTCTCTCTCTCACAATTGAGAGAGAGAGAGAGACAGGGTGGAAGAAAGAGAGTCAGAGGTTACACTACACTAAATCTAAAAATAGCATAGTGCCGTAGTCAAAAGCTAGGAGTAAATAAACAGCAAGAGCTGACTTTAACTTTCAATTAAACTGCTGTAAACAGTCTCACTGCATCAGTTTTAGAATGTGAAATAAAGAAATGTG
>JAULBM010314596.1:0-13906 GCA_032357055.1 Geukensia granosissima | reverse complement strand
TGAGATCGATACTGGAAACCAATAACAAATATAATAAAAACTTAATACAAGATACAACAAAAGTATCGACCTCAAAATTCAACATTACCAAGTATCTAACAAGTGAATCTTATCAATTGCTATGGCACACAACCTATTCCGATAGATATCTGACTTAACTTGTATTGCCCATTCAGATTCAAGCAGCATTTTAGGTAAAAGGAGCACTAATGAAAAAATACTTGATTTAATCCCTAAAACATGCGAAGAAAAAAAACTAGTTAATGGATGGTTTGTTATAAGTCAAGTGTAGAATACCCATTTGAAAGGTAAAAAGTGCATAGTCCATGCAAATTAGAACAAACTAAAAGATTAAACGAAAACAAAAAGAAGAAAGGCTAGAAATCCACGAACTCCTTTTAAAAAATTCTTCAATTAAATTTTATGGGAAAAATAACAATTTTAATACTGAAAGGGTTAAGTGCTTGAATACCAAATAAATATTGATAAACTAAATTAATAGTCCCTTAAACAAAAAAAAATCAATTTGGAATAAAATAAGATTGTGTGAAGTCTGAAACAATTTAGATTTTAGTTAAATTCATGTCTTTATACTGTCAAATTATTTCATGCACGTAATTGTTGTTTTATCTTTGGCTCTGATAAATGCAGATATTAATCCATGTTGACTGAACCATCTTCGAACTCATTTAGAGTTATCACAAGACAGATGTGTTTCTTTGTTGTTGTCATTTATCAAGATTTAACGGTAATTCCAAAACGCAGCTTTTACCGGAATAGTTTCCAGGGCTCGACCAAAAGAGCTGACCCAACGCGATCCCCAGGTGGCGGATAGGAGAGCCCTCTCGTTGGGGTTTTGGGGGTCGGGGGGGGGGGCTGCCGAGTTTTAATATGGAAAGCCTTGTCTTAGATCTTAGTGGGTGACGTGTGTGGAGATTGCCACGCTCCATGCTCGTCAAAGATCCCTTTCGTAGATTAAAAAAATGCTAATGCCGCTACAAAAGTTAACATTTTTCTTTCCTGTCCAATTTGGCTATTTTCCAGTGGCAGTCAAAAGACGTTGCCTTGTTGTGTCCAACTACAACCCCACTTTCGAAAATTTTGATAATTGTTGACGTTGTTCTCGTCCTGAATATGCATGAAATATTTGCCATTAAGCTACAATCAGTTAGACAATAAATCTCTGCAAAGAATTCAGATGCGGAGTCTATCATTGGATGATTCCCAGCTGTTGGTATTTTTTTTAATTCTCTTTCGGATGTATCATTCGAATAATGTGGCGTTTTTTAGTTTTGCAATTTACCCGTACATGCTCTGAATTCATCAAGATGTTTGGTTTTTCAGTCAATACACGTGCTAAGATCTTTCACTTAGAATGTTCCATTTTTTATACTGTGGCACTTAGTCTTGTGTATTTGGTTCCAAACTGAACAGCATGTTGTATTTCATTCTCAATATCATAGTTTTGTCAATTTATTCTAAAAACCTCAATCCATAGTTTTGTGTCTTCCGTGTTGGAGGATAGTTTAAAACTGCAGGGTATACGAAGTTTCAGATATATCTTCACCAAACCTGTAAACTGTGTGTGTACTTTTATTTCGTTCATATTTTTTCAGAGTCAGACCAAAAGCCGTTATATGTGTCATCTAGTTTATTGAAACTACCCAACGTACACAGTAATTACTATCTAAAACCATTAAAATGACATATCATGTAGCTTGTAAGATTTCAATTTGGATAACAAAAAAAAAATATATGTGTGTGTACTATTATTTCATCACCATTGGTAATTTACCCTTTTATTATTTTAATTCTTTTCTACTTTTTTCGAGTCAGACATAAAGCATACAGTTTATCGACACTACTCACAATTACATTTCCAGCAATTGTACGCCAATTTATTATTCTAGATGGTTGACATCTTTTATGCAAATTTTTTTAATATTGGCGGTTTTAGTATAAAACAACTTTATTTTATTTTTTAAATAGTTCATAATTCATATAAAGCGCAATTCTTAACGTAATGTAGAACGGATCCTACGACAGCATGCTCTGCGTTTTGAATTACAATTCTGTGACCGCCTGGTACATAAATGTCCATTTCAGTTCTTTTAAATGATGGATTTTGCTCGCCTAGAGTAGGTTAAGGAGAGAAATCAGGGCATAATAAAAAGCGAGAACAAGTCAGACACAAAGGGAACAGTTCAAATAATATAGTTAATTGTTTTTGTGACATTTTATTTGACAAAAACAAAAAATATCCTAGACCTAAAGGCCTATGGTAACTAAAAAAATACACTGTCACACTATCGGCCTTTCGAACTCGAGGCAGTAACACTTTTAACTTTTAGCAGTTATAAGGCATACTATTTATCAGATTTTATTTTTTTAATTAATTTATCCAAATTTTTTTATTTGTCAAATACCAAGCGAATAAAAATTTTAACGAAGTGAACATTTTATCATATTTCCGTAATAGCAAGTTTTATCAGTATTTTATCTACGGTTGTCGCCCTTTATCTTCACTAACGGATAGTGATCATAATGCCGAATAATGAAAGAAACAATAATTTACAGAACTCAAATACCGGACTTGATTATGCCAAAGATGTAGTCTCACAAAGGGTGAACAATCCCAACAGATTTGAAAATGCCTTCAAAGAGGTAAGTTCCCCGGAATTTTCACCGCGCGTTCATGTTGTTTGTCCTATATATTGAACTTTACAATTAAGTCTGTAATCCGTGTTTTCATTAGGATGGTAGATATGTTATGAAAATATTTTCCATTTATCACATGTTATAGGGTTAAGAAAAAAAATGCTTAAAATAAAACCGAGATTTCAGTTTCAATAATATAACAAATGTCAGGTTGGAGATACTGGTCAAATCGGTTGCACGTTTCATGTTAAAATTACGAAAACCTTAGTAAATATGTGTGTATCAAAACTTCCAGTGTATACTTGAAAGGAGGAATATGGAAAATGTGTAAAAAAGACACGAACCGCATCTCACAATATTCAAAAGCCAAATAAAACACAAATACTAAAAAGTAAAATTTAACTGAGTGCAATTTACCTTCATCAAACATGCAAGTAGCCAAAAATAAAAAAAATAGTCAAACTTAATGATTTTTTGATTTTTTGGTTATATCCATGGACCGAGTGAAATACACAGTTTATGGCGTAATAAACAGCTAGATAAAAGATTAACAATCTGGAAATTTTACAATTGTTCTTTGCCGAGAACAAGAAGTCCAGTCAAAATAGACTTTAACCATGAAGTAATTGCAACAGGTGAAATTTCAGTCAATATCTGTACATCTAAACAAATAAGACATCGGAAAAAGTCCCCTAAAATTGGACTTGAGGAAAAGCTTGAAATGAGAATTTCAATTTTCCCATGTATTTTTCAATAGAACAAGGGAGATAACTCTTTTGTCATTTTTGGGGTAAATTTTCTCTTTTTGTGTGTAAAATATGTTTTTGATGGAGTCAATGGTGCTTATTTGACTCTATGTTACACTTTGATTATAACGACATGTAGAATTCCAAAATACAGCAAGTATTTATATTTTATTGGTAACTTATTGAAAAAATGCTTATCTTTCAGAAAATTAATCGTGTTGAATTAGCTGTTGCTTTTAGTGAAGTGTTTAACGTTGTGCGTACTTTCGTCTCTTTTTTGTTGGCCATGGTCTTGTCTGTCTTCTGATTTAACGAATTCTCTCTGTCCCTTTGGTATATTCGAATTTGTTCTTGTCAGATTCAACCCCTCAAAATTGGTTATTTGATTATTGATAAATGGTAATAACGGAAAACGACAACATTTTTAAATTTGCTTATAGATTGGAAAAAAATCTAATATATCATTTTCCAATCCAGAGATTTTGTCACAGCAGGGTTTTGTAGCAGTCAAAAGTAAGAAGAGAAAAATGGATTTAAGGAACAAAAGTAATAGAAAGGATCCACCCGTGGCAGGGAAAAGGAGCATCGTGTTACAAAATCGCTTTGTACAAAGCTCATTTTTACTTTATTCTGTCTCTATTCATTTAGATTGAGGTGACATCTGGTGGAAATGGTAATATTATTTGTAAATACACTATACCAAAGAACTTGTCGAATACTCACGGGTCATTGCATGGTGGTATAATTGCCAGTTTAGTTGATGCTGTGTCTACCTGGGCATTGTGTACTGCAACCAAACACCCCAGACATATAAGCATGGATTTGAGTGTTAGGTATAAACTTTTAATGTAGACTTTTATTGATAAATATCTGTATATATTTAAAAAAGCAATTCAAAAGCAGACGAGACATGGATCCCTCACACAAACCACATTTTTGGTGGGTATTTTTTTTTGAATTTGCAGATATCCTGTAGATTGATTGATTGATTGATACTTAACGTCCAGCGGCAAATATTTCAGGCATATTCAGGATGGAAACAAGTTAACAAACAATAAATCAATATGTAGATTGTGACCAAGGAACAGAGCGGTCAGTGGGCGGCCAGTTACAAGGCTAAATTTTCCGCCCCTACAATAACCCGCAATTTTTCCAGTGGCAGTCTAAAAGTCCATCCTTACCGGTCCTTTGCTCACAGTATACATATTGATTGATTCATGTGAACTTGTTTCCGTCCTTAAAATGCATGAAATATTTGCCGCTGGACGTTAAGCAAACAACCAATCAATCAATAGAACTTTTCACAGGGAGTGGTGTTCCACTCTTGTTGGTGTGGCCTTTCGGAAATACTAGTACCTTGTTTTCTTGTGGTTGGAATGCAGTTTCTCTGATATTTACCCCATGGTTTTTTTCCTTTTCCTGTTATCCGTCCCTATACAATCCTTCCCTTTTCCCTAGGCAAGCAAAAGCAATTTCCGTATTCATTCCACCCTTCAATTATATATCCTCTTTTTCAAAGGGGGACAATCTTTTACCCTGTATTCTTCTTCTTCTATTATTATATCTCGAGGTCAAATTTATATGTTTTTTTACGTGGATTCGTGACTACTCCACTATTTATCCTTTGATATATGCATACCATATCAAGCACATGGGTGTACCACTATGGGGTTATAGTCTTGAACTTTAGGTAAATTTCCTGGCATCAGATTTTTGTCTTATGATGAAATTGTTTCCATTTTTTATGTGTGGTCAGACCTTTTTTGTCTTTTGATTTTAGCATACCTCTTCCTCTAGAATTTTACAAAATATTCGTTCTTCCAATATACAAATGGGAGACATCTATTTTAGTATTTTAAAACAGACATTGAGTTTACAAATTTGTGGGGACTGCCAATCTATATACTGAAATGTGAAGTAAACCAATATACAAAATTTTTCGTTATTTCCCCTGAAAACTATCGAGGTTTAGAAATAGGTCCTGTCGGATCCATCATTTATATGAATTCCGTTAGTTCTGTGAGATTATGATTACTTTAGAGTATCCGGGGTTTAAATAATAGGTCTCGTGGTTTCTAAGGCAGAAGATCAGCTTCAAAAGGGGAGTCTGTTGGTTGGATGTGATTTATAAATTCTCGACCCCTTAACTTTAAAAACCCATGTCGTATATTTCGAAAAATGGTAGACAAAATTTTCTACCACTCCCAAACAAGTGATTGTCAAATGTGGTTTCCTGCCTTTTGTGTTCAACCCCACCCTCTTTGTTGAATATCTCATTCTGAATTGGACGAGTAAATTTTCTGCTGGGCATTAAACATCAATCGTTGTCTAACAGCTTTTTAAAAAATGTCATAGACATGTTATAAATACAGAAGTGGCCTCGCCACATTTACATGTCTATCATATAGGATTTAATAATTTGAAATTTATTTTTACAGCTATATAAGAAAAGCAGAACTTGGTGAAACTATTACAATTGAAGGTGAAACCGTTAAACTTGGAAGGAATGTTGCTTTTCTGACGGCTACATTGAAAGATTCTACTGGAAAAATAATTGCAACTGGAAAGCATACAAAATTAATATTAGGTAAGAATAATAAAAAATAAGGGAAAATAAAATTTTGTAATAACAAACATTATCAACGGCGTTTGTATATTTTGCATTGTAATTAATACAATATGCAATAGCACAAGACAGGAAGTGAGAAATCTTTAGCATTAAAAACTCGAGAAACTGGCAAATATCAGAACAAGGATGGCCAAAAAAAAAAAAAAAAAAAAAAAAAAAAAAAAAAAAAAAAAAAAAAAACACACACACACACAGACAAAAAACGGAAGCAACCAAATAAAGAAAAAAGAATCCGGAAATGTAAGCATTTCCTTACGTCTGTTAAAATGCGCCTTCCATCTGTCGTGTTGCATATCGTTTAGCTGCCCGTGTTTGCCCTTGGATTGAATCACAACGAATGTGATAAGTTTGTCAATTACCTGCCAAAGTTAGTGGTTCGCTCTAGGCACTGGGATTGTCCGCCACTGTGAAAGTGGGGTCAAAAACTGATTCAAACAGGAAGTGTCGAGCATAGTTGGTAGAACAGGTTAAAAATTGTATACAATGAAAGATCCTTCTTCATCTGCGAAACTGACATTCACTTTAGGTGTGATTTAACGACCAAATTCTTTTCCTCAAACTTGTGCATGTTCCTCCAAACTTTTTCTGGGCGCCTGTTTTCAGTTCGAATTTGACAGTATAAAAGCTCCAACACATTTGACAACTCCATTTATTATTTGTTAGAGGAGTTGTCAAACATGTTTGATGGAGCCGGTGTTAACACGGTCAAACTTGAGTTGGAGACAGTTGCACATGTAGAGTTTTAAGAAATTTGATGAAAAGTTTGATCGTGTAAACCCACCTTATCACGAAGCGAGTCGTATAATTTATAAATTACCGGTCTTTATTAACAGAAGATGTGATGTTTCCTGCAGAAATCGATTGGGTATATCCCATTATATTTTTTATTTTAATATAGTTAACAGCACTAAAAATTGAAAAATCATACATCTTAACTCGGGAAACTTTTACTTCATTTGGTATAAGAACTAAAAAGGTAATATTAAATAATAATTAGTTCATTTTGTCGTTGGTTTGATGAATTTGAATACTTACTACTGCTAATTTCAATAAGTTTTAAAATGAGTATTTACGAGACCTATTAAGAGTGATACCTCTAATAATACCTGTTTCTGGGGAGACAATATTCGACCAACAGTGGATGAACTTCATCTGTTCACTAATCGTTTATTTTTATTTTTTTACTCACTTGATCTAAAAGGCCTTGTGGACTATGTCATCACACCACATCACGAAATCGAGAGCTTTCTAAACAAGTTAATTCATTGGATGTGCCCCACCCTATTTCGTTTATCTCTTCCCGGTTGAAATGGCTGCCAGTGCCAGTAATGTGTTCAGATTGGCTAAAACTGAAAATATTCTTGTCATAAACAGCTGATTTATTTTTTACCGGAATTATCATTAGACCAACTACCAAACTTGTGAAGCATTCAAATTGATCTCAATGAATTCTTACTCAATTTTTCATCTTTTGATAGTGGTCCTCAGAAATTCAAGATTGCCGCCACATGCAGACGAACCCTTTAAACATTGGACCCTATGGAACATATGTTACTTTTCGGTGGCGTTTTTATCATACATATACCTTTATTAAATTCACTTGGAAAGCTGCTTAAGTATTTTATTTGTTCTTGTTTTTATGTTCGACCTTCCATTGACAACCGACGACGCATGTTAAGTGTGTTGTTGTTGACTACAACTTCCCATATGTATAAGTTGTCAAAAAGGAAAAAAAAACATAGAAAATTTAGCAGAGACCACACTCGTAAATACAAGACCCACGAAAAATACCCTTATTTAAAAAAAAAAGATTCAGTGAAAATCTCTCTGATTTGAGTACAGCAATTACTACATCCTTGGCACTGTATTTTACGATGGTTTGTATCGTTGAATGCTGTCTTTGGATTTGCGTAGTATTCTTCATGTTGGACCGAGATTGTTTTTATTAAATACTTAGTTCACTTGACGAGTTCTATTTAAGCCCTTTAACAGTAATTGATAATGCAAATGCTACAAAATTTTACTTGCAGACAATAAATTGTGACGTTTTCAGAAGGATTTATAATTTTTCGATGGTTCATCAAATATCAAAGGGATCAGAAGAGGAACGAACTAACCAAGTTCAAATCTATAATTATAACACATTTGTTTCAAAATACCTGGCAAGCCTTGCTCCATCCATGAACTAGTGCACCCCCATGGCTTTGATCAGATAAGGGGTTTTACGATATAATCACAGCACACCGCTAGTCCCGTGATGTTCGCATGATTTGACATTAATTAAATACAGTCATTGGTGGTCAGATTCCTTGATTAAATTATGTTAAATACCCCTAATGCAGTATCTCCTTTGTCACGTCTAAGTTATATTTATCGTATTTTTATTTTGTCACATTTTAATATGTTTATTGAATTTTTATTTTACAACGTAATAATTTCAAATGCACATATTATGAATTATTTGTTCAATGTTAAAAATAAAATGCTATTTAGTACATATTCTTTTTTTATGCAACTATGTTGTAGCCACATATGTAAATAGATATATTTTGGTTTATTTTTGGATTTGAGGTGTGATCTCGAACTTCGTTTGTTTTTGTTTCTAACGCTACTGATGAAATGTTACTCTTTTAAATTTATATGTAGCATTTCAAATTACCATATTTGTTCAAAATTGATGTAAAATTTTATTTTCAAACCATTGATGTTTTGCTGGTGGACCAGAGTTCAACGGCCTAGTTGTCAGACTTGTCTTATTAGTCTAGTGTAGAAAACCCATTAGAAAGATCAAAAGTGCATAGTCCAAAGAAACCAGACAATTTGAAACATAACTAAAACAAAAACAAAAGGAACAAAGGCTTGGAATCTACGAACTCCTTTACAAAACAGGACTGGGATCAGGTGCAAATGAAGGGTAAGCATCCCCTGTCTTGCGCGAAACACCCGTCGTGGAATTCTTAAACTCTAATCCGGGTTAACGTCAATCCGAGATGAGGTCAACTTATTTATGTATTACCGGTAACAGGTTCATAACTAGTTGAGATAAAATGATAATTATCAAATAAATATTTAACAGATATTTCCTGTACTTGTTTAGATTCCAAAGCACTGAACACACTGACCTAGTAGTTGTTCATGTGACTGGATTTGGCTTCCTATATCGATTGTTTTGGTTTTGAGTACTACTTTTACCTTGTTTGGATCTCGAACTTCCTGTTTTCTTCTGTTCGAATACTAATGATTACTGGTAACCTCTTGAAATATACATACCAAAATTCACTGCATGTATTCAGCATGGGTCCACTTGTTTTAAAAAGCATAAACTTAACTACAGCAGTACAAACTAAAAATGTAAGTGACTTTGCCTTAATATTTAGATAGTGCTAGTAAAGTTTGATTTTTACATTTTAAGGACGTCCGCTTTTCATTTGTTACCATTTTTCAGATTCACAAACTTCTCTGGTTTTATCCAATTCAAAGCATTGATGTTTTTTTTCTCATTGAACACCTTTGTCATTTTGAATATTTTATGAAATCCTTGTAATTACTCAAAGGGTTTAACTTTTGTATATTTTGTTCCAATATAAACGGGTTTAAAAGCTATTTTTTTTAAAACTTCGTTATTCTATAACACATTCACAAGTATGGCTTTAAGATGTATAAAATACATTTAAACTTGTACGTGTTTTTCTATTTGTTCTCATGTTATATGTCTAATAAAATACTTATGTTTTATGTGGTTTCCTTTATAAAGTGGTATATTTCTTATTTCCGGCCTTAGTTCTATATTTTGGGAAAATTGTGTTTTTTCTTTGTTAGTTTGGATTATATTCGTTTCGTATTGTTTTTTTTTGTCTAGACTTCGATGTTAACTGGCGCAAGTTGGACAAAGGTTATTCTTTAGTCCACGTAAACTTTTTTTTTTAATTTACATGCCTGAAACTGTTTAACCCAGATAGTTTGTTGTGGATAGTTCACGATATGAAGTTGCTAGTCAGCAATGTCATTTGACATCGACATCATTTTCAAGATTAAACTTTCGTAAAAATTCAGTTTGCAAATTCAGGTCTATTTCTCATCAACTGTTATACATTGAACAACCATATTTCGTCTGTAGTCCAATTTTGTGGGGTTTTCTAGTATGATGAAGGTCTTGAAACTTGACCTTCACCTAATTTAATGGATGAGTGAAATTTTCGACATAACATAAAAAAATTAGAAAAGTCTTCGAATTCAAGTACATTTGTCAACTACTGTTAGACCTAAACCAGCCATAGTTAGATCTTGGCTTGCTAGTCGTCTGATATATTTCGTTTCACTTCGACTTCATTTTCATCGGGGACCAGTAACTATAGTGGATTTTGGTGATAATTTATTTTTAGTTACCACACATGATGAGTGAACAGCATCTGGTGTGCTAATTTATTCTCAGATATACCTGTCAGTCTGTCCTTGACATCATTTTGATGGCTGAGTGACTATCGTCTAGTTGATAGGTTTTTGTTCAGATTCTCAGAAAATACAAGTGATAGATCAAAACTATTCGGTGTGCTTATTCCATCTTGGGTGTATACATAAGAATATCATATGTCTTCAGCGACTATCGACAAGTTCCCATGTTTAGGCGGGTTTCCCAATTACTTCACATTATTCTTGAGTTCATGTAACTCTTAAGATGTCCAGGTTTTAATGTGTTCTATGTATAACACTCTTTTTAATGTCAATTTACCTAATTATTTTTACTTGAATCCTTTCGTCAACAGCTGTTGAGTTGACATGCTGACCCATTTTGATACAATTTGTTATGATGATTTGTTTAAGGGCATCGTTGGTGTTAACCGGATTATCATATCCGTCAGTCTACATTCCGTGGTCAGAAAATCAATGTACGGGCGAGACATTTGTGACTCCACACATGTATTATATATGGCAAACGATCATGTAAACTTGAAAGATGTATTTAATATTTATGCATCTGTCGTTATAAAAGCAAAAAATGGGAAATAGAGTTGAATACGGTAAATTGAAATAAATTCGGTATTCAAGTGAATACAGAAATAAGATGAAGCGATGGAAAATTGAATAGTCGATATTCCAAGGACTTAACTAACTCGAGAACTTGGACAAGCGAAATATGGCAAAAAATCACATAAACAACTATTCTACAAAATTGACAATGAAATCTTTTATAAATTCAGATTGTCAGGTAAAAAACGGCACAAAATCCACTGGTTGTACTGTTCAATTTGGCAAATGAGTAGACAATGTTTGAACGTCGGGATCGTATATCAAACGAAACAACTGGCCTCTCGAGAATACCTTAAACTCTAGTGGTTGTCACAAATGGGAAAGGAGGAGACGAGAGGTTTCCGAACAATTCGAATATTCTGATTGGTCTTCCAACGGTTTCCTCTGAAAAACGATCCATTTTCTGATTGAGAAATAGAGTAGAACTGTTCTGCAGCTCTAAGCGATAAAAATATATACATTTATAAAAATAGATGTGAAATGATTGTCTGATGAACAGCAGTCCACCAAATGACATACTATGAGCAAAACTAATAAAAGATTCCCCCACTACACCATGGATTGTCAGACTTGAAATTACCTGAGATAATTCTTCCTATGTGCATATCTACACATTGTGTCTAATATTCATATTAAGTTTTATTGAGATCCATTGAACGGTTTAGGGAGAGATGCGCTTACAAGGTATGTGGACAGACGGACAGACATGGCGATTCCTATATATCCAAAAGACTGTTTGCGGGTTAATAATAAAACTTCTACAGGTTCTGTTACAGTCCCATATATTTATTTCCGTGTGTGACATAGACAATTTGTATCAATCAACCAGGTCATTACGAAAGATTCATATATATTTTTGAAAGTTTTTAATTAAGTAGCTTTTTCTACCTGCAGCAACACTCTAATCCTGATGTTGCAATATCATATCAACCGAGAAATGTATTCGTCATTAGCGGGTGCTGAAATGATCTGTACTATGTCAAACTTTTCAGGAGTGCGATTTTAAGGCTTAATTAAATGATGTGTTTTCCCGCGTTTGTACTTAATTTTGATCAAAAGAAAGATTTATCCTTCGGTTAAAGGTTGATGTTTTACACTATGCAATAGCGTTTTACATTCTTTTATCTGTCCCTGAATTTCTCTGCGGAGATTTAACGTTAAGGGTTGGCCATCTTTATTTTTGGCGGGAGCGCTTAAGTTTCACCTAGATAAAGTTATTTTATAAATTGCACAAGTTTTCTTTATTTGGACCCTCGCTCGCAATTCATGTAAGAAGAATTTTTAAAATATCATTCAGATACGCCTCCAAGCATTTTTGCAGGTTGTTTATTCCTGGTTTAATTACTTACTAATTGCACAGCATTGACAATGTGTATTCCCGGTCTCGCTGTAGCGCGTTCAAAGAGCTACTCCCGTCAAACAAATAGCTAAAGAGGTTTGGATCACTCTGAGGGCCAATTTTCAAATTGTTTGTTACTCAAAAAAGTAAAATATCGATAAGTTAAACGACCTGTTTATAATATTTTGTCAAAATTTTGCAATTTTAAATGGTCTAAATTAAAAAAATGGAAACAAAATGGACTAAACCACAATTTTAACACTTTTAAGCGATTTTACCTCACCTGGCCTAAATGGCTAGTGAGCTTTTGCCATCACTTGGCCTCCGTCGTCTGTCGCCCGTCGTCCGTCCGTCATCAATTACAAAAAAATCTTCTCCTCAAACCACTGGCCGTTTTGAATCATACTTGGCATCAGTTGTCCTTAGGTGGTCCTCTTTCAGAATTGTGTCCGATGACCTGATCTGTAATCCAAGATGGCCACCAGGCTAAAAATTGAAAAAAGGGGGATGAAATTTGAAAATTCTCCTCTGAAAGTATTTAGCCAATCTAAGCCAAACTTGGTTGGAATGGTCGTTGGGTGGTCCTTTACTTAAATTGTGTCCAGTTACCCCGACCTCTAAACAAAAAAAAGGGGGGATGAATTTCCAAACTCTTCTCTTCTGCAACTATTGTGCTTATATTTTCCAAACTTTACTGAAATGATTCTTAGGTTGTTTCCTTCCTAAATTGTGTCCGACATTTCCAACTTCGAACCAAGATGGCCATCTCAACTGAACTAAGTGTTTATATGGAACCCTATGAAAAATTTGCAAAATTTTTTTTTATCTTGAACTGCTTTCAAAATTAGAACCTAACTTAGGTGGAATGGTCCCCTTCATAATTATGTTGATTGACCAAACTCGCAAATAAAAATTGCCTCCACAGCCAAACACAGTTTTACATAATGCCCTATGGGGAAAATAATGACAAAAATTAGAAGTCTGGAAATTTCTTGCTAAATTGGAACCAACCTTTGGTTGAATGATTCCCAATTTGGTCTCTTTCAGAATTTTTTCGATGACCTCATCCGCCAACCAAGATGGCCACCCCAGCCAAACTTAGTTTTACATAGGCCCATATGAGGAATTTATAAGAAAAATCTTCTTGACTGGATCTACTTCCTCCATTGGCACTTTAATTTGTTCAAATGGTCCCCAGGAGAACTTCTATCAGCCAACCAAGACAGCTGCCTTTGCCAAACTTAATATGACGTAGGACCCTATGGGAAATTCATAAAGAAATATTTTCTCATCTGAAACTTAACTCCATTGGAACCAACCTTTGTTGAAATGGTCCCTATATGGGTTCTTTTCAGAATTGTTTTATGCATCCGCCAATCAAGATGGTTGCCTCAGGCGAACTTGCTTGTGCTATTCAAATCATAGTTAGTTCAAATGGTTTTAATGTAAACTTTATTTTGGAAACTGTATGACAGGTGAGCGATGACAGGCTCCTGGGAGCCTCTG
>JAULBM010314585.1:0-13906 GCA_032357055.1 Geukensia granosissima | reverse complement strand
GACCTCAAAAGTGTACTCGCAGTTGCTGTCTGCTAGTTAAAAACTCAAAAAGCAACCGATAAGGAAACCAAGCTTTCTAACTGTTTATGGGTGTATAATAATTTTGCCATTTTCCAGGTTGCTCCCGATTTAGGACGACTTCTCGCGACTTACCAGTTAGTACCAACGTTTGAACGATCAGAGCGACACCACTGCTTTATTGACAGCCTAGATAATATTGAGAACCTCCCACCGCCGGTTCCAGCACCCACCACAAAACAACAGATATTTGATGTCAGTAAATTCTCTCATGTCGACAGCCGGGCTTGTAAGGTATTATCATTTTTAAAAATTATGCAAGACATTTATCTTGATGGAAAGATTTTCCACATAGACAGGATTATTACAAAAATGAAAATAAGCAAGGTCCTCATTTTAGAAATACAGTGGAACCTGTCTAATCCGCCCATTGTGAAAACCGAAATCCTGTCTCAACCAAACTGATCTTAAGCCCCTTTATTCAAGTTTCATTTGTTTTTAACCTGTTAAAACCGAACACCTGTCTAACCCGAACATTTCTTCATGTCCAAAAGGGGTTCGGTGAAGACTGGTTATGGTTTCACTGTAGATCTTCAAATATTTAGTGGAACTATATTTAAATGACCAAGTTTCACATTTAAGTTGAAAGAAAATTTAATTTGAAAACAACAGATGCATTAGATAATAACTTTCATCATATTGACAAAACTTTCAAGCATTTTAAAGTGCGAACATTCAGATTGAAATAACAACTTCTGTCTTTTTGCAAAAGTAAGTTTGCATCTGTATAAGTTAATGTTTCGTCTTAAAATCTTAAATAGTATTCGGTTTTGTAAATGTGTATGTTCTGTATAATGTTTCTGATAGATATATAAATGATTTGTTTTATTAAAAGTTAGCAAAATACTAACTAATCGAATCATTACAGGCTCCCAAAAGCCTACTAAAACAACCGCTATCATCTCTGGTGGATTACCTCATAGAAGGATACAATGACGATCTCTCCAAAATCCGGGTCATTTACCGATGGATCACCGCACAACCAATCGACCAACTAGACATTCCTAAGAAGGAACCCACACAATCACACACATTGTTCCAGTTATGGAGAATAAAACACAGAAAAGGCAACTATGCCCAGTTAGTCAGTTTGCTGTGCCGGTATGTCGCATTTGTGCAATGGTTTAAATCGGAGAATTCTTACACATGCTCTGTTATGTTTTTTAGCTTGATAGTTTAATTTCGGTCACGGGTCCTGGGTTTTGTTTCTGGTGCTAATGATGAGAGGTTGGTACGGTCGGTCACGGGTCCTGGGTTTTGTTTCTGGTGCTAATGATGAGAGGTTGGTACTGTCGGTCACGGGTCCGGGGTTTTGTTTCTGGTGCTCATGATGAGAGGTTGGTACGAAACCACTATATTTATTCAACATAGGTTAACTTATGTTTTGTAACAACTGGGTCGATGCCTCTACTGATGGACCAGAGGTCCCCGAGGGTATTCACCAGTCCTGTTGTCATACTAGTCTGACAAAAATTTATCAAATATTGTTTTGTTGAAATTTGCTGCCATTGGTTTAATTCTAAAGGACTTAGAGACTCGGAAACGAATCTCAGCGAGTAGTTGTATCTAACGCTGGCTTTTGGCTTCCTATTTCGAATTGTTTGGAGTTAAGGTTTTTGTTCTGGTAGACACGAGAGGTTACTCCTTGATACAGTGCAGCCATTTTGATTTAAATGGCCTAATCATTTTAAATTATTTGTATATTTATGAACGAAATGACATAATTTTGCCTCGTAGAAGTCGTAGGCATGTATTTTGATGACGTCGCAGTTATGTACCACCAATTATTCAAAATTCTGCTGTGAACTGACTTCAGGGAATCAACTGTTCACAATTACATATTTAAATTCTTTTTCAGTTTTGCACAGCTACCATGTATTATTATTCATGGGAAATTAAAGGGGTCGACGTATGATGTCGGTGAGCACCTTGATGATGAACAGCACTATGGTGAATGGAACGCCGTCTTGATTGATGGCTACTGGAGATTCATTAACGCTTATTGGGGTACATGCGCAGAGGGTGGTTCCGATGATACGCAGTGGGAATGCGTAGATAAGGGAGATGAAGTTCAAGGTGACGCATTGAATAAGCAACTGTTTTATTCTTGCGACGAGAACTATTTCCTCACCGAGCCAGATCAAATGATTAGCACACATTTCCCAGCAGAACCTGCTTGGCAATTAAAGTCAGACATTCTCACAGCGGAACAATTTGAAACACAAGCATTTCTCAAGGACCGTTTTTATAATCTACATTTGAAATTGGATTATCCAAAAGAATGTATAGTAAAATCCAAAGGAGAAGTAGAACTGCAATTTCAACTCCCAGAAGATAGGGCATTAAACTTAGATTTTCAGTATCTGTTGTTCCGGTTAAGATCTGCCTCGTCCGGTAACTTACCCAGGTAATATATGTATTAAGTTTGCCATCTTTTTATGTTATCTTTAATCATTTTTTTCCCACAGAAAAACAAAACGCAGAACAACGCAAAAAATTATATATACAATATATTTAGGTCCATGTACTACATGTAGTAACTGGTAATACCATTTTATTTAATTATATATTTACGATAGTAGTAAAGTATGATCATACAAGCGGAAGCGAAAGAAACCCGAAGGGCCAGACAAAAGTCGACAGACACTGTAATCTCCGAGTTCACGAACAAAACATAACATGACACGTAGTTTTCTTATAAAATTAAAAAAGCATACAACAATAAACAAAAAAAAAAAATAAATAAATAAATAATAATGAAAAGAAAACACAACGAGGGGGTGGGGGCTTTCGTTTTTTACACACCTACTGTATATTTTTTAAATCCCTAGTCAGTTCAAAGCAAAGGGGATGGCTAAGAGATTTTAACCTCCAGAGGAATAGGTAAACAGCATGTTTGAGGTTAAGTACTCCGAAACTTTACGGGACAAGATCGATCTTCATTTGTGAAACTGATACTCCATACCGGCCGGCAAGATTGTAATCTCGACCATAATATTCACTGTTTGAGTAGTTTCTGCTTCAAAGTCTTAGCTCTCTCTAGAAAATCGTGTATGAACGCCTTCTCTTAAAAGACGTATAAGCTTGGAGGTGTATACGCCATAGGCGGGACAGCTGCTGTCTTACTGCCAATGAAGGGAGAGCTGGCTATTGTTGAAGTAATCACGTCTGTCATATAGTTAAGTATGAAGCGCAACATTTCAAGAGGGCTGAAATTAAAGTTTGTCCACGATAGTGGAACGCGACTCTCTGACCTGGCTTTAATTTTATAAATTATCTCAAATTGAGATTTTTTTAAGTCCTTGAGTTTTCCTCAATATTAGAAATGCTGTAATCCGATTGGTCAGTTTTTTAATAGAGGAGATAACTGAGGAAATTTTCAAACTAAGAATATTCATGAAAATGAAGCCAACTCTTATCCGTCAAGTGTCAAGCTGAATGACGGAGAAAATAGCAAAATGTTGATGAACATAGCAAAGCAAGTAAGATTGATTTAAACAAAAAATCAGCATTAAACAACATTTATCAACAGTGTTTACAAGTATTTAGTTATGTTTAATTCCTTAGGGTTGTTTAGTCAAAATAGACTTGAAGACCTAAAAATCTTGTAGAATATATCATCTACATAAGTATATTGTTTTAGTTTCAATTTATAAAATAACTTTTATAACATATCTGTGTAGATTAAATCAGCAAAATAAATGCGTTCTGATCTGCGGTTAAAGAGGAGAAACCTTTTTTGCAATACGATTGTCATATTTCCATAATTTGATGTTTTTACTTTAAAATTTGGCTTTGTTAGCTCCTTTAATTTTTAAGAGAATTGTCTTGAGAAAAGAAAGTTATCGCGAGAGAGGTGAAACACTAAGGAAAAATAGAGATACATGAAACTTGAGAAGTTTAATATTACTGGCATTTAAACATTTATATTTTAGTACAACAGATCTGTAAGTGACCTTAATTAAGAATGCCGCATGTCTGATTAAACATATCATCGTATTACTTTTGCTAGAATATTCAACTGCTTTATTTGCTTGATATATAATTGTGTTTTTTTTTCTGCGAAGTCACAAAAGATTTGTTCGGGTATGTAAAAAGTCAGGTGTTAGCATTACGATTGCATGTATTTAGGTAGCTAGGTTTTTGATTTATAGTCAACATTGCTTTAGATTCTTATTTAATTTGCAGGTGTATCATTTCAAATAAAAACATTATAAAACACACAAAATTTAAGTCTACATTTGTTTTTGTTTAACGGATAAATTGGTTAAGAAATATTTGGGAGAGAGTGGGTTTTACTTTGGCCGGGGAGGTATTCTATCCTCCTTTGCATGCTAAGTAAGAAACAACTTTTAAAAATAGATGCTTAGGTTCACACATATTTTTATATCAATACTTGATTTATAATAATATCACTTATCATACAAGTGGTAAGGAATATGTTTAATCGAATAATAAATTTTATTGACATTGCACAAAATAATAAGGTTCCCTAATTATACGAAGTAGTAGCTATTCATTTCAATATGTTTCTGTGACTTTTCATACCTTCAAATAGGAATCTTGGACTTTTATTTTATCTTTACGAATTCTAATACAATCTGGTTACATGTATCAAATGTAATTTGCCTTTTGAGAAATGTGTTGGGATTTCATTTGTTTAACAAATTAACAAATTAGAAGTAGAGATATTTACTAAATCAATCATAAAAGTTATACAAGCTCATTAAAAAGTAGCCCAAGTTAAATACCACATAAAACTGTAACGTTCAAATAAGAAATTGGAATTCAATGAACTATAAGTATGATCAGAAAACGTGAAGCTAGAACAGCCAGCAACAAAAGACATTACTTAAATAAGGACACTTAATTGCAACATTATATTATAAATAAACTGATACAATGTTTGTTTTCTTTACCAATATTTGACTTTGTGACGTCCCAGTGCATTAATTTTTATGCGCTGCATTTATATACTGAGTTTGTTCAAAATGTTCATTTTTCAAAGAGGAAGAAAGCAAAATACTGCCATATCACTCGCACTTACTGAAAGATGCACTGTTCTAAAGCTATTACAAGTATAGATAAATTTTGAATAATATTTTTGTAGATATGATCGGTATGTTTTTCTACAAAGGAAGAAGTCAAACATATTGCACATCCGTATTCGATCACCGGTCAAAGATATTTTTCGTTTTGAACTTGTTGGTAAAGACGTTACAATAACTGATCCCGGTTACGATTATGACTGGGTAGCAGTTTATAAGTTTGATTTTACTGAGAGTGATCCTTCTGGTGTTGAAGCATTCCCAGAATGCCCTGTGATCGGTTGGGGCCCCGGTCGGGCTGCAATTGAATGCGGAATGGCACCAATGAGCCATTTCGGTGGAGAAATTATTCCTGGCAGTGATGGAAAGTTAGAAGTTAAGTTCAGCACTGTTGGCGATAAAGACTGGAATAAAATAGACATTAGAGGACAATTGATCCGCGGTGGAAGTTCACCAGAGGAAGTACCAGATCACGTGGTTCACAGGGTAGAAAATGGGGACATTATATTCAATGTAGATACACCAAAGAAAGGAGAATATGCATTTAAAGTGTACGCAAACGACGAAGGAGACAGGGAACCTAAAAATGTTTGCAATTATTTAATAACATCAAACCAAAAACAGGAAAACACTCCATATCCAAGGAATTTTTCAGAATGTCTTGGAGAAAAAGAAGCCTTCCGTGCAATGGGACTAAAAGCCTTATCACATCAGTCAGGTTTTATTGAAACAAAAGAAGAAGAACTTGAACTCGTTTTCCAAAAAGTTGGTGAAGTTGACTTATCACTTAATCTATCTGGAAGCCTTGTTCACGCAGAAATGGCAAAAAGATTAATTTCAGAGGAAGTAAACGGAGACAAAGTGACTTATAAAGTACGTTTCCCTGGAAACGGAAACTATGGAATTAAATTAATGGGTAACAGAGGTCAAGGTAATGAAATTCTATATGACTATGTTGTGCAGTATAAGAAGAGTAAACGCACACAGAGACCACCTTCACCGAAACCATTGGAGGTAATTCAACATGAGGAGGAGGAACCGACACCCAAACCAAAAATCAGTGAAAGTAAGATTTCAAAAAATGTGCAAATATCCTTTTTAACAAACTTTGAAATTAATTCTTTTTAAATAGTTTTACGAATTGCTATGCACGTTGCAAACGAAAATGTATATATTTACTCCATAAATGCCATGTGCTCTCTATGTCATAAAGAATGATCTAAAGACGTTGCATTTATAACCAAAAATGAGTACAATTTATTAAATTTTATTTTTAGGGGTAATTCTACAATCTTTTCGGATAATAAATTCATCTACATCAAATAAACTTACATGTATTAGAGGTTATATTACTGGATAGGAAATGTATCAGTGGTTGCAAATTATAAAAGTTTTTTTTCATAAAAATTAATTTATTAATAGTTTTTCATACATGTTTCGCTGATCTATTTTTACCTGCGTCGCCAACGGCGGATGCATGTCTAGAACTCGGGTCACTCCGTCCGTCCGTCTGTCCCTCTGTCTGTCTGTCCGTCAGTCTGTCGTTCCGTCTGTCCGTCAGTCTGTCGTTCCGTCTGTCGTTCCGTCTGTCCGTCCGTCCGTATGTCCGTCCCAATAAGCTTGTCATCGCAAGTCCTCTGAAACTACTGATCCGATTTTCATGAAACTTGGTGTATGGATAGGACATGATATGTAGTTTTGCATTTTGCTAGGAAATTTTGATCTCCTCATTTTTATGGGAGTTATGCCCCTTGGAACTTAGAGATAGTCATAAATGACCTTGTCAGCGCAACTCCTCTGAAACTACTTATCCAATTTTCATGAAACCTGGTATATGGATAGGACATCATATGTACTTTTGCATTTTGCCAGGAAATTTTGATCCCCTTATTTTTGTGGGAGTTATGCCACTTGGAACTTAGAAAATACTCATAAACGACCTTGTCATAGCAACTCCTATGAAACTACCCAACCAAATTCAACGAAATTTGGTATACAGTAAGAACATCATATGTAATTGTGCATATTAGCAGGAAATGTTGATCCTCTAAATTTTACGGAAGTGATGCGAGCGACGCAGTTCCAGACATCATTAGATCTCACTTGTTATCCAAGTCATTAGTTTTTTTAGAAACCATTATATGATTTTAATTAGTGAGTGAATAACAGGTCCCCACTTTTCCATCCGACTTCAGTTAAAAAAATACTCCGAAATGTGTGAATAACATGAGGCCCACTCCACGTCAAGGAATTCAAAGATACTCAAGGGGCAGACACAAATCGTCAAGTCGGAAGACAGACAAGACCATGGCGAACAAAATGAAACGAAATACAAACAAAGAACAAACAACACTACACTGAAAACTAAAGCTGGTGTTAAACGAACCTTACAAAAACCAGACTGAGTTAACGTGCTCCGCTAGGGTGAGCAACTCCTGCACCACTTGTGGTACCCGTCGTGTTACTCAGTAGACAAAGCCGGTGTATAGTCACAATCGATGTTACTCCCAACCAGGTATTCGTATTCTGTATGAATTAAGCTCCATAGTCAACGATCTTCATACATGTATTTAAATTAAGCAAGAAGTCGTTTAGTACGACGATTTTCTCTTAACAACTACAGTTTTTTATCATATGTTGGTGCATTTCAGATTTACCAAACGACCTTCGCCGTAGGATAAAGAAGGCCATAGAAGATCAAATCGAAAATGAACTTGAACATGCAATCAATGATTTGAAAAGTCTTGGTTTACCAACTGCCCAAAAGGACATTGATACAGCAGAACATGAACTAGGAGTGATAAAAACAAGGCGAGGTAACGTATAATATGAACGTAAAACTAAAAGATATAAAAACATCAAGAGGCAATTTTTGTGGAGTTATTATCAAAAAGACCACGACAAAACTGCGATGAAGATATGAAAATTGTGTCTTGTAATTTTTTTTAAATCAATTGCATGATTGTAATATGAAAAATTAACGTTTTGGCTAGGCTGCAGCGGATGTCGCTTAAGATTGACATGGCGACACAAACTCTTTCGTCATAGTTGGTGTCATCGTAAATCAGGTAAACCAAAAAACCGATCTTTTATGAAAATTGTCTGCAATTATAGACAAAATTTAATTTGTTGCCTCTAGATAAATATCTAAAACAAAAGTTTGAATTAAGGCCCTTTTTCTGCATTATACCAGCTAATTCGACATACATGGTGTACATGAAGTTGTTTTACTCTTTCTTATTGGTAAACTAAAAAATTAATATTTTCAAAACCTTAAAAAATGTAATCGCCAAAAAATTGTTTGCAATTTTGACAAAAAGCTTCTGTTCATCAAAGGAGCGTGTTCAATTTTGGAAAAAAATCTTATCCTGCACCTCGAATGATAATAAGAATTTTATTTACACCTTTTAGTTAATCCTTACTCACAATGATGACAACACAAGCACGAACATTGTGGTTTAAAATATGAGCAAGAGTGAATGATTTTATACGATACTATTACAATAAGAGATGTGGTACGACCATCTATGAGATAGCCATCCAAAACGTATCAATTACTAACACCCAAAGGTACCCTTAAGACCTTCAATAAAAAACAGCTATCCACAACGTTAGTCTCGATGTAAAAGGCCCTTAATAAAAATGTGATGGCATTCAAATGTAAAAATATAACAATAATCGGCCAACTAAGTCTACAATGTAAATAATAAAAACAACATCGGTTAGACTTCAGGTTCCTGGCTGGGATCAGGAATGTAATGTGTGAGTAGTTTGACATGTTTTAGACCGGTAATAGTGATGATAAAACAACAACACCAAAAACAAACCTGAAGAACTAAATGTATTTGATTCAAGTTTTGAAGCACACAGACAGTGACAAATTTAAATACAAGAAATAACAAGATGTGCAACCATGAAACATTGAAACGTTTCGCAGTTTCTGAATTCAAACCTTATTGATAATATACCTGGTTCTTGTAAACTAAGATATAATTGAAAACACGTAAAGTTTGTGTTAAAATAGGGTAGAAGTGACAATGGCGAAAGGCACGCGAGGCAGTGTTACGAAGTTTAAAAACTTTTCATTTCTCCCTTAAAAGTGTCGCATTACCTAACATTGATCAAGGACTAATCACGTAAACAAAGAGCAGTCATAAAATGGAATGTACAACATTTGTTTTAAAAAAAGAAATGGAAATTATATTTTCTGATCAGGTTTTTTTTTCGAGCTGAAAATGTTTCAATGATAAATCAGTCCTACGTCTGCTTTTGTCATGATATGCCCAATAATTTACTTTTCTTAAATTGTGCAGAAGAAAAATTTTGAAGATTGCAAAGGACATCCGAAACCATAAAATGAAGTTAGACAAGACCATAGAGTAAACAACGGGGCAAATTATGGACCCTAAGCTCTTCTGGAATTTGCAAAACTATGTTTTTATAATGAAAATCATTTAAAGTGTCGTTTTCTGTTCCAGTGCTGGATAATAAATATTTCATATCCGATTTTTTATTTGTCAATAAGAATAAATGAATAACAATACATGTACGTCAAAAGGTGAATAAATGAAAGTATTTTCGCTTGGACATGCACTACCCCCACCCAACCAAAAAATTCAATATAATTAACAGTACTTGTTGTGTTGGTGAAGATCATGATTAATTTTTTCTTGTTGACATTTTCAAATCAATGGATTAATCTTATCAAAATAAAAGGCTACCGAATTTAACTTAATTTTATACATTACAACAGAACTCCGAGAAGCTACAGAATTGAGAGACATGGCTTTAATTAAGGAATCTATAGCCAAAGCTAAGCAGGGAGCATTCGACAAGAGGGTTCCAAAGGAGATGGCACTTGCTAAAGCTATGCTAGAGAGACTAAGGAATATCACAAAGTTAATGCACGCTGTACTTTCTCTTGACCAAAAAACCATAGCAGAGATTAAAGGTTACCAGAATCCTCCACCAGCTGTCCACAGAGTTATGATGGCTACACTTCTATTATTAGGCCATTGGGAAGAGGAAACGGAAGTAAGCATCTTTATTCATTAAATATTTATAAATTGTTCAGTTTTCAATAATAATACCATACAAAAAGTGTATAATTGGAATATATTCAGAGGATGATAAACAAAATAGCACTCGATATTAGTTTCGAAACGATTTCAAGATGGATTTAGGGTTGTCAAATGAAATGCTGTGGTTCATTTCTGTTGTTTCTTGTAACATTTAACTTATAAGAAGACCATTTCGTGAAAGAAGCCAGTATCAATAAATAACAAGAAAATTAATAAGAGAAGTCTGTATCAGGGGTTTTCTTAAGAATTTCCACATTCTGTCACTAAATTCTACATTTCTGTTAAATTAAACTTAAAAAATGAATCCGAACATAAAATAGTAGATCAGGGGATGAATGAAGCAATATTAATCAGTTTTTGTTTTGGTTATCGATGTATTGTCTTTGGAAATAAACTAATTTTAGTCATGTTAAATAGATATTGAAAAGAGACTGTTCAAGGTCAATCTACATAGGCATTTCCGCTTTAAACTAGAGGCAGAACCACTCTGCCATTTCACTAGAAAGATAAATTTCCGACATTTTATTGACAATATGTCAATTGTATATATTCATTTTTATCTCTAATTTACTGAACCTGGTCGATTAAGGAGAATGCCGTTGAATGAGCATTGCCTTTGATGCCTCGAAATTTTTGTTGTTCTAGTTTTCATTCCATAATTTCAGTTATTTGTTGAAACACTCTATCATTATTATTCTTACTGTTTGTAATGAATTTATTTTGAAAAATCAGTTTACGTAGCTTTACTTTTTATAACAGCAAGTTTGGGTGGCGTAAACCTATAATTCTTTTGACTTTCGGCTAAAAATGTGTTTTTTAAAATATACTATATATGAAAGCTAGTTGATGATCTTAATTACTAAAGTAGTTAAAAAATTAACAATATGGTTAAGAATGAAAGTAAAACAAAAAATATTTTGTAGAACCCAGAAGTTCACGACGTCCCAAAAAAGTCACCTCTGCCCCAAATCCGTTTGGGTGTTCCAAATAAAAATATGTTTTGATTTTATGTGTCAACAGTTCCAATTCTTATATTGGAATTGCTCAAAGCAGTTCTGCAGCGCCGGTTGTACCTTTCTGCTTTAGATATGAGGCTGTCATTAAATTGGTTGAGACTAATTGTGAGAACATTTAACTGAATTTCTACTTATAACTGAATAAGTTCATAGAAGAATGTTTTGTGAGTAAAAAAGTTCCAATTGGACGGAACATAGATTTGTGACTTATATACATTGTAAACATGCAATTCATGATCATTTCTGTGGAATTGCACGAATATAAGAATACGTTTACTTTAACAGGAATGGCGAAACATACAGATTGCTCTTGGTAAAATGGGCAAAGATGCAATAAAGAGGAAAATTCAAGAACTAAAAATTGATGATATTCCTGTTGATGTTGCCCTCGGGGCACGTGACCTGATTCGAGATTTTACATTGGATCAAGTAAGAATGGTCAGTGCAGGTGGGGCTACTTTTTACGTTTGGGTAAGTTTTTGCATTTCTATTTCTGTCTTTCATTTGTACTTTGTTTTTATTATGTTACAGTGAAGTCTGAAAAATTCAAAGCACTTCGAAATCTATTAATTAATGAATTTTATCGGATGAGGCCAGATAGTGTACCGAGTAGAAATCTATGTTAATAAAAGGTCATAACTGATCAAACATCGATGTATTTCCTCAGAAAATCAGGAAGTTTTTGAAAACACTTTTGACTTTCTAAATATCACCGATTTTAGCCATTAAATGTAATTGAAAATAATATTATTTTCATTCTTTCTTAAATTTCTTAACTTTGTATGACAAAATGCATTACTTTTTCACAATGTAATCCCTGTATCTGCGATATATTACGAGAACACTATCAGTCTTTTTCACCTGATTAAGAACATCTCTATTCTGATTCACTCTTTTTTGAAACCTGAAAAATAATCAGATGATTTAATTGGTTGAAACCTAAATGGTGCATTTTTCGTTGTGTTCAGCATATATTTCGGTCCCACGATTTTACTTATATCCGGTAAATCATTAAATATGAACTTCTTTATCAAAATTGTAGTAATATATAATTGTTTCAGGTTAAAGGGTTAACAAGAGAGATAACAAAATGGAAAGTCGCAGATGAATATAACGTGTAAACACAAAAATTTATTTTCGCTAGGATAACAAATTGCAACACAGTTTGAAGTTTATGAATGCTGCTAGTATTCTTGAATTTTGCCTAAAGAAAATTTTTAATTCGAAACGAAAAAAGATAATTGTAGAAAATATTTACTAAATATGCTGTAAAATGATATCATCTTATTTAAAAAAGAATTTCAATATTTTATTTAGTTATATGAGTTTCTTTCCCTAGAATTTATATAAAAAAATTTGAATGTAATTCTTACCACGAAATAAAAGGTCGACAGGAGGTAAATTACAGAATAAACATTTTGCAAAAATTATTTACCACAACTCGGTCGATATGCTTTTTGTGAATTGTATGAAGAGTATTATTAGACAACAGCTTCTCGCTGCCACATCAACAGTTTTTCTGCTGATTAATGTTATTGCAATTTCCATTTGCATCTAAATTTATAATATAATAAATGCATTCAGCGTCTGCTAGTAGACTTTTTCTGTTTGCTTTGTACATAGTTTAAGTGCTGATTTCTGGCATCAACTTAAACCATGTTTTAATGTATACCTCTTAATAGTAGATTGATTAATGCTAGATCTCGGCATTGTTATACAGTAAAATGTATACCTCTTAATAGTAGATTGATTAATGCTAGATTTAGTTATTGTTATGCAGTAAAATTATGTGTAATGTGAAAATTTTAATGCCCCGTTTTAAGTTATTCAAAAACCTTAAATCTCCGGAAGCCTGTTTGCCCATGCGCATAATTGACATTCGTGCTTTGTTGTTCTTTCGGCAACCAGGAAAATATTTTGGGAGTCAAATTATGCGAGACTATAAAAACACGTTTGCGGAACACTTTTAAAATACAATTTAGAAAATAGGGTGAAAAACGGCCAGTGTTTAGATATCCCAGGGAGCTAAAACTACATATAACAAACGATAAAATTGCAAATTATAAAAACGACACGACAGCTGCAAGAACCAGATATAACATGACACAGAATACACATAATAAAAGTAAGCAACACACATATATTAATGAACATAGCGGACTTAATTGTCTCTCTGGGATAATTCTTGAGGGTAAGAAGACCCTGACTCTGTAAATATACCCACACAAATGTCTCATTTTTCCATCCAGTATAAAAGGTCATGGTATTGGGAAAGGCTTAAATAATATTAAGGATAACAATCTCCAGGCTGAAAAAGAAAACAGCTTGTTTAGATGTTACGTTGGATATTATAAGAGTTGCTTCTCCTTCGAAAAAAACCTAGGTTTAATGCTTAAAAGATTTCTTAATGAAATTAACTAACCTTCTTTTTTCCGTTGCTTGTACCGTTACTGACGGAACTAGATGGTGGAGTTTTTAAGAGGCTTTGTCTTTTATGTACTATTTTTAAATATTTATTTGTTTAATGTACATGATGTAAGAAAAGACAAATGATTTCTGTTCGTACCTTGTTGATAAAGCCTATTTTTTGCATGAAAAAATTATGTACCTAAAAGGAATTCGAAGATACCAAAGGGGCAGACAGAAATCGTTAAGTCGAGGACAGACAAGACCATGGCCAACA